>JALGPX010000068.1:7009-57097 GCA_023515795.1 Amoeboaphelidium occidentale | reverse complement strand
GTAATTTTTGTGTTTTTTACTATCTAATTCTGAATGCTGCGCGTCGGCTTGACAAGCCGGCTTGCGGCAACCTTAGCAATCATGATTGGCTCAGCAAGAATCATCGTTTGAATAGACAAAGACATTTTACTTTTCACATTGATATGGAAGACTTATCAACACTCATTTGGGCTTCCGCGCCTGGTAAAAATAACAATAGTAACGGTAATCAGCCGTTAAAACCAAACCCAACACCAAAAACGAATGAGCAAGCCAGCTTAAATTCACAAAGACCTATGATGCCTACGACTACACCATCATCATATTCCGCAGTTCAAGGAGGGTTTACTACTGTATCATCTTCTTCATCGGCACCTGGAAGAGTATCAAGCGCATCTGGATATGGATTTTCTACAGCATCAGCAAGTGGACCGTCGGCTTTTGCTGGAATACCATCAGCTTCTCCGAATCTTTCTACTAAAGAGCCCAGAATGTCTTCTTCTATGGTATCGCAGTCGACGATATCGGGCAACAGTACTGCGTCTAAGACTGGAAGCTTAAATTCTATGAAGGGAAAGGACGCTTTTGAGAGTCTGGTCAGTTTTGGTTCTGATAAAAAGGAAGTCGATATTGGAAAGTTGAGCCTGGCAGAGCAACAGAAGGTCAAAGCACAGGCATCTTTGGCGAACTCTGCTCCCAGCTTGGTCAAGAATCAAGTCGTTTCACCACCAGCAGAATCACAAAAGGCTGCGCCATCAAATTTTGACGCATGGAATTTTGAGGCCATACTTTCCGTTCAAAGTACTGCAACACAGAAAACTACTACGAATTCTGGACATGGTGATGAGTTGAGCGCTTTTTTGTCTGGCAAACCTGCTCCTGTTTCATCACCGGTAAAGCAACCAGAAGCTCATTCAGTTTCTAAACCTAAAACACAAGCCGAAGATTTTGATGTTTTTCAGTCAGTAACTTCTGTTCCTCCGAGAGCCACAACTCCGTCGCCGGCTCCTGTTGAAAAAGATGTTGCGAAACCTAAAGAACCTGTAAGGCAGACTGCAGAAACCGCTCCACAAAGGCCTCCTTCTGTCCCACAAAAAACTGAGTCTAAAAACAAGGACGAATTGGTTGCTCGTTTAGTTGACGCTGGATTTGGCGTTGAAGAAGCTACGCGTGCTTTAGAGATGACAAACTATGACATGACGGCAGCAGCTGAAGGTTTATTGAGCGGCAAATTCAGCGCTACATCAGCAAATGAGAAGAAGAAGTCTGATGTTGGCGCAAAGATTAGTAAAATAACTGGACTATCGGATAAACATGCGCAGAAAGCAGGTCAAATTCTTACCAATGCGACTGATTTTGGAAAATCTCTGTTTCAGAAGGCGAAAGTTCTTGTTGCAGATTCAACGAAAAAGATAGCAAGCGCTATTGATGAACAGAATACAAGAGGTGGTATGGGACAACGATTAGATGACGAAGATGATTACAATCGGCAATTCGATGGCCAAAGATCATTTGAAAGTTTTGGACAAGATTCTCCAGTTTCAAGTGTTGAGAAGCCAACTGTTGAAGCTCCTCAAGTCCCATTAAAAAAGAAGCGTTCACAGTCTCCTGTTCAATGCTCTCCAGATATTCTTGGTAATTCTGAAAAGTTGAAAGAAATCGGTAATGATTTTACCAAGAAAGGACAATACGGCGACGCAGAAGAATCATACACTAAGGCTATTGATCTTCTACCGCCAGCACATCTCAACCTAATTGCATTAAAGAATAATCGCGCAGCTGCTAGACTGAAAATCGGAAAGAACAAGGAATGTCTGGTGGATTGCAGCGATGTGGAGACTCTGATAGTTCCAGAATTAGAGTACGACGATGTTGATGCGGAGCAACTAGCTAAATTCAAGGATGCTCTATCTAAAACATATCTTAGAAGAGCAACAGCTTATGAGGCTTTAGAGAAGTGGGAAGATGCTATTAAAGACTACAAGAAAACTCTCGAAGTCAGTCCAGGTGCAAGATCCGCTAGCGATGGTGTCAGAAGATGTACTCAAAATGCATCTAAAAGTAAGAAAGGAGAAGCAGCATTCGAGGCTCCTAAACAAACCGAATCTCTTGCTGGAAGTTTCGCTTCAGCTTCTACTGCAGTCCCTGTTGCTACAAATCCACTCGAAGATCTCGCTTTCCTTGCAGCTCCTCAACAGAAGCAAGAACCTGAATTCAAATCTGAGAGAGTTGAAGAACTTCGGGCGAAGGAACAGAGACAAAACGAAGAAGACGCTGAGAAACTTCGACTGAAAGACGAAGTAGATGCAAAGGTACATTATTTTATAGCCTTTTTAACAATTCTTTAGCTTAATGCCTGGCGACTAAATAAGAAAGACAACATTAGAGGTTTAATTGCATCATTGGACATTATACTATGGCCAGATCTTAGAGCAGGATGGAAGACTGTGAACATGAGTGAGCTTGTGACTCCGATACAAGTCAAGAAGCGCTACACTATGGCTATCGCAAAACTTCACCCTGACAAGGTATTTTAGTATTACGCGTGTGTGTTAACATTTTAGCTATCAAACATGCCTTTAACGGTGGAACAGAAGCTACTTGCTAATGGAATCTTTAGTACTCTGAATGACGCATGGGAAGCATTCAAGGTCCAAAACAACATTAATTAGAAGATAAATGTATATTGATCATTTGAAAGCTTTAAGCCCAAAAGTTTCACATTTCGTATCTGGCCGAATGCAAAGGTACCAGGCATCCTCTCCTTCCCCTATTTGACACTTAATCTCTTGCGGATTGAAGCACGGACAATCAATCGGTTTGTCCACACACGTCTTAGTTTCCGCACAATAGAACTTGAAGCATTCCACTTTAAAAGTTAATCTCACGCTGTAATCGTTCAATGTAACCTTCTTTCTGCACCGGTCGTTGTCTGGTTTGACTTTGTTTGTAATGATGATGTTGACCGCCACCTGGTCCTCCTGGTCCTCCTCCAAAAAACTGATGCTCATCCCCGTGCTCTCCCCCAAAAAAGTCAAAGAAATCGAACGCATACGCTGAAGCGCATAAAAGAGTTATAATCGCTAGAAGCTGCCGGTTCATTTCACAGATCGAAAATAATGTCGCTGGAGTTCTTACGGGTTGCAAACAGCAGAAGGTGGCTAGACGGTAAATTTAACCCGCGCCCTGCTTTTAACGACGCATTTTGGCATTAGGCTCCCATTCACCACCTAATATCGCAACGCACTCGTTCGTTTTGGGTCTCCTTGCTGGAATATCACTCGCATTCGGATCATTCTCTGTCACTCCTTCAGGTGCCCTTTACATTTATGTTGGATTTATTTTTACGTTTCACTTTTTGGAATATCTTTTAACTGCGATATGGAAACCTCGAAGTGTATCACTCGATTCCTTCCTGATAAATCACTCCATGGAGTATCACACTGCGCATGCAATAGCTTTTGGCGAGGCACTTGTAGAACTTTGGTTGTATCCGGAGTATAAGAAATCTATTGTGTTTTATTTGTACTTTATTGGGTTGATACTTGCCGCTGTGGGTCAATTGTCTCGATCTTTGGCAATGTGGCAAGCAGGCGTAAACTTTTCCCATGACATTTACACCACAAAGCAAAGCGATCATAAATTGGTGACTCATGGAATTTATCGATATGTCAGACATCCTGCTTATTTTGGTTTCGCTGTTTGGGTTTTAGGCACGCAGTTGTTGCTTGGAAATGTGGTATGCTTTGTATGCTTTATTTACGTTCTTTACCGGTACTTTTCGGAAAGAGTTGAATACGAGGAAAAGTATTTGGTTGAGTTCTTTGGTGAAGAGTATGTTGAGTACCGCGCTAAAACTTGGTCTGGTGTTCTTTTCGTTCGTTGATCATCAAATCATCACAATAAACAGAATGCTTTCAATAGGCAGACACATTTACACGGAAATATCACGACAAGGAAGAATAGCCCAGAGACATCTCTCACAGGATTCTTCCAAAAAGAATGCGCAACTGTTGTCTGATGACGTACTGAAGGCTGCGCGACAGAAAATGGCAGAGCGTGGATTCCAAGCTGCTGAAGGAAAAGGCACCGAAAGCGCGGACGCAGCAGCTGCGGTGAAGTCAACAAATCCTTTAGTCTCAAAGGTTCTTTTGGGTGGTTTTCTGGCATTGGTTGGTTATGGATCGTATCGTCTTTGCAGAGAGCTTGATAATGAACCAAAGCAGATATCAGAATCATCTTTGCTACTTAAGCCAATTGAAAGGGCGCACTACAGAATAATGTCTGTTTATAAAGGAATAGTCGATCCTGACACAGATCATTTACTACCTGATGCTTTTCCGATGGGTCATCCTTATTTTCGACCATACACGCTCGTTATTGAATTAGACAAGTTATTGGTGCACAGTAAATGGAGTAAGGAAGAAGGCTGGTCTGTTCAGAAGAGGCCTTATGCAGATTATTTCTTAACGTATATGAGTCAATTCTACGAGATTGTCGTATTCACAAACCAAATTCCGTCATATGCAGCACCTATTCTTGATAAGTTGGACGGTAACATTCAATCCATATTCTATCGTCTTTACAGAGATTCTACGTGCTATGATATTTTAAGCGGTGAGTATGTTAAGGATATTTCAATTATGAACAGAGATCCACGCAGGGTTATTATTATGGACAGCGATCCAAGAAGTTACATGCATACACAACCAGAGAATGCTATTGAAATGAAACCATGGGAAGGCGATGGAAACGATACATTTTTGTTTGACATCATTCCTTTCATGGAGACATTAGCAATTAGCGGTTTAGAAGATGTTAGACCAACTTTGCAGTCATACAAAGGAAAAGACATTCCAAAATTATTTAAAGAAAATCTCGCTCGTGTTCAGGCTGCCCAACAACAAGAGTATCTTAGCAAGAGCGCAGATTCTGAACAAGGTCAATCATCAGGATTAATAGGAACAATATTGTCATGGTTTAACGTTGAACCAAACAAGGTATTATTTTCTTTATGATTTTATGTTAATATTGTTTTAGCTTGAGGTCCCAGCATCACAAGAAGACTTTGAAAGACAACAAATCGAAACTTATAAAAACTTTGTACAGCACGTTGAAGAAACCAAGAGAGCACACGAAGAAGAGCAAGCAAGAGCCGAAAAAGAACATGAAAAGTACATTGAGCGTTTGAAGAATGTACGCGTTACTCTGTTGGAGTTAATGCAATATGGTCCTGAAGAAGCTGTTAAAATGAAGGCTGATCCTGAAACAAGAGCATATTTCGAAAAGATTCAAGCTCAGCAACAGACACAATAAAATATAGAAAATTCTCATATAATTCCTGTATTTGTACGATTAATTCATATTCTGACATTCTCTGTTGTAGTCTGGCTTGCAGAAAGATTCTAGCGCTGGAATATATTCTGGCAAATTAACTCTGCGCAAAACATCTGAAAACCTGTCCAAGACCACCTGTGGTACTTGACTAGATGGAAATCTACTGTAGATCAGAGAGCCTTGGTATTCACCATCAAAGCCAAATCCACAGTAAAAGTACAACACAAAATCTTCCGTGTAATCCAAAATATAATAATGCTCTTCAACAGGCATGCCAAACAACAAATAGTTCGTTGCCAATGAACTCTTTCCGTCTTGGCGCAACACGTAATGAGCATCCCTTACATTGTTGGTCTTTGTAACAGTGGACCATCTAACAGCAACGCTTCCGTTTGCATTCTGACCAAACTGTAGTCTCTGGCACGGAAAGCAGTCGTAAATAGGATGAGAGCCACGAGCAACAAACATTTCTTTGATATCGCCAAACTTTGTAACAGGAAATTCAACCTCTTCGATGGAATGTTTGCGCATATCAGGGCAAGTCAAATTAGACCAGGTGAGACGAGCAATGCATTTGTTCTTCACAGCACAACCAACCATTTCATTAAATAAATCGTTTGAGTAGTCAAAGAAGCACGCAGAGGTACACAAAGCGTCAGAAGGATCACAGGATTTCATGCAGTCAAGTGTGCGTCTGCATTCGGAACTCAACAAGCATTTAGCCAAGTACGTGCCACACTTCAAAGCCATACAAATCGGATTCTGGCTAGGCTTCTCTGCAACAAATGGAATCTGATCGTTCTTCTGGACCCAGAAAGCCAGAGTAGCAGGAATTAGAACTGTTGCAATCGCAATGAGATAAGCCAGTTTATTCATTTCACAAACAAAAACGATTAGCGTTTATTATCGTTGAAATATGTCGTGACAATAAACGATAATACAAATGATACCACCGCGACAACGATAGTTTGGCCAATATTAAGCTATCAGAGTTAATGTTTCTAAGCAGATTGTAACAAACCTTTGGGTTCGCGCCTGTAGTTTCAGCAGTCTTTTCTTCGTTTGCAGCCTGTGTCATTGTATGACTTTCATTGAACTTCTTGGCAATTGTATTCGTTTCTTGGTCAGCTTTAGAAAGAAGATCATTTGTGGTTGTTTCTGCAGATTTAGAATTTGGCTTTGCGCGCAGTTCTGAAACTTCCTTACGAAGACTGACAAGCTCAGCCTCCTGTGCTGCATACTTGTTCAAGTCAGCTTTGAGGATAGAAATTTCCTCTTGATATTCTCGATTCTTGTTTTGAAGTTCTTGAGAAAGGTTGATGTTTGAACTCTCGAGATTCTGAACTTTTTCTCTGGAAGACTTCAACTCTTCCTCCAAAGATGATAACTTTGAGATCTTATCTTGAGCTTCCTGTAACTGGCCTTTGACTTCTACCAACTGCTTCTCAGTTTCTTGCAGACGGTTACGAGCAGACTCAGATTCGTTGAGTTTGGTTTTTAAGGATTCAACTTCCAGTGACAGTGCCTGATTCTTCTGGATTTCATTACTCAAAGAGCTATTTGCATTCTGTAGCTGAGATTTAAAGTCGGCTTCAGCTGCACTCAACGTATTTTCTAGGTCAGATATTTTGCTCGAGTATTGCTCCTGTAGTGCTTTCTTTTCTTCATGGAATTTTGATACAACATCATTATTCTCAGCAAGTTTNAAATGATACCACCGCGACAACGATAGTTTGGCCAATATTAAGCTATCAGAGTTAATGTTTCTAAGCAGATTGTAACAAACCTTTGGGTTCGCGCCTGTAGTTTCAGCAGTCTTTTCTTCGTTTGCAGCCTGTGTCATTGTATGACTTTCATTGAACTTCTTGGCAATTGTATTCGTTTCTTGGTCAGCTTTAGAAAGAAGATCATTTGTGGTTGTTTCTGCAGATTTAGAATTTGGCTTTGCGCGCAGTTCTGAAACTTCCTTACGAAGACTGTCAAGCTCAGCCTCCTGTGCTGCATACTTGTTCAAGTCGGCTTTGAGGATAGAAATTTCCTTTTGATATTCTCGATTCTTGTTTTGAAGTTCTTGAGAAAGGTTGATGTTTGAACTCTCGAGATTCTGAACTTTTTCTCTGGAAGACTTCAACTCTTCCTCCAAAGATGATAACTTTGAGATCTTATCTTGAGCTTCCTGTAACTGGCCTTTGACTTCTACCAACTGCTTCTCAGTTTCTTGCAGACGGTTACGAGCAGACTCAGATTCGTTGAGTTTGGTTTTTAAGGATTCAACTTCCAGTGACAGTGCCTGATTCTTCTGGATTTCATTACTCAAAGAGCTATTTGCATTCTGTAGCTGAGATTTAAAGTCGGCTTCAGCTGCACTCAACGTATTTTCTAGGACAGATATTTTGCTCGAGTATTGCTCATGTAGTGCTTTCTTTTCTTCATGGAATTTTGATACAACATCATTATTCTCAGCAAGTTTGGCTTCAGCTTCCTTGAGTTGAGCTTGAGACTGAGAAAGAGATGCTTCTAGTTCAGTGATCTTGTCTTGCAAGGATGATTTCTGGCTTTCAAAATTTTGATTCAATTCTTGTTCCTTCTTGCTGGACTGTTGTTTAAAGGCTTGTTCTTCATTCTTGAGCGTATTGATTTGATCTTTCAAAGCCTGAATCTCCTCCTTAAGCGACTTAACTTCAGCCGCATTGTTGGAGTTGTCTGTCGAGACATCAACAACTTCAGACTTTAGTTCAATTAGATCCCCCAACTTAGCCAAATCATTCTTAAGACTTTCAAGTTGTTGATTATTCTCTCTTGCTTTTCTTACTTCATCTTCTAGACGCGCAATGGCAGCAGAACCGTTATCAGTGACACCTGCGTTTTCTTTGTTCTTGGAGTCATCTAGAAGAGCCGCTTTAACCTGAAAAGTTACAGCATTACAATTAAAGCTAACCGGAAGCGCTACACTCTTTTGAGACTCAGGTTGAGAAGCATTGGAAGTTAAAACAAAGTTATCAGAAGCATGATCATCAGATTTCGAAGCAACAGACTGTTCCGGACCGCCAATAAATGAAACTTTACATGAAACCTTCTTGTGCAGCACAGCCGTATTAGAATCGTTCATTATATCAACACCAAACTCCAATAAATCTCCAAGTTTCAACTCCTTTGGATCGCTAGGCATTCCTTCCGCACTCAAACGCTCACCATTTAGAAATGTTCCGTTACTAGAGCCCACATCTTTAATAAAGACTTTTCCATTCTCATAAGTAATTTCAGCGTGCTGCCTTGACAAAACTTTTGAATCGAACACACCATTCTCTGCTGAAGGAGGCGACTTTGGAGAAACCTGACGACCAATTTTAACAGTTTCAATTAAGTCAATTCTCTTTGAGGAAAATGTGTCATTTAAAGGTTCTAATGACAGAATCGGAGTGGCTTCTCTGTCTGCGGCGGTGAAAGATTGTAGATTATAAGCCTTAAGCATTCGCTTCGACACTACGATTCAGTTGAGCCTCTTGCGGAATACCTTTTGGTTGCTTTCCGTTATTCGATTTAAGTTCATCCCCTGAACTTTGTAAGTTCGTTACGGTTGTATCTGAGTCTTGTTTTGTTAGCGCTTCCATATCGGTTTCGACAAACAGCGTGTTCAGAGTTGTTTCAGCCATTACACTCAAACGCAGTCGACTTTCAAAAGGAGACTATCATTTCTAAACAGGCACAGAAGATCGCGAGATTTATTAATCCCTTCCCAACGGACTTTAAACATCGACAGGATATACGAACAATGACTTGCTTGGCTGAAGCTCTGATTTCTTTTGTGGTAAATGTCCCGCGCGAATGTTTACTTGTAAGCTCGCATAAAGTAGTTTCGGATTTCCTAGTGTCTTGTCTCTTTCTTCTCTTAACTTGATGAACTCGGCCTCAGGGATATCCAGTTTGAGGTGCTTGTTCTTTTGCTTTTCTTCAGCAACTGTTGTTTCATAAATCAATTTTCTTCCTTCAGGCTGATAATCATGACCAACAAATATACGTGTGCTATCAGGTAGAGAGAACAATGTCTCCCTAATAGACTTAAATAACAGCGTTGCTGAACCACCTGGGAAATCACATCTCGCTGAGCCAGAATCAGGCATGAAGATTGAATCACCAGCAAATACGCTTTCACCAATTAAATAACACAAGTGATCAGGAGTATGACCAGGAACATGCAAAACTTTTGCATTGAATGTTCCGAATGGAAACGTTTCGCCTGCCTTGAACAGATGATCAAATTCTTTACCAGTTAAAGAAATTTCAGCAGGCGTCAATGAGAAGAGCTTTGCAAAAGTTGACTGAACCTGTGTAATGCCTTCACCAATAGCAACTTTAGGGCTATTGCTGAGTTTTGACTTTAAGTACTGAGAAGCAGTCAGATGATCAGCGTGTGCATGTGTTTCAAGAATCCAAGTGACTTTCAGACCGTTTGAGTTAACGTACTTTAGCAAATTATCTGCATTTTGATATGAAATCTTGAACGTCGTCTGATCGAAATCCAATACAGGGTCGATTATGATAGTTTCTTTGTCTGCGCTAGACTCATCTGTAACAACATATTGACAAGTTCCTGTAGGTTTATCGTAGAAGCACTTGACGAAAGGCTGCCCTTCAAAGCCAGATGAAACAGGCAGGCCAGCATTCTTCCAACCTTCCAAGCCACCTTTCAAATTATACACATTCTTGTAACCCCATGAGCAAACGAGATCAGCTGCTTTGGCTCCTCTTGCACCCCTTGCACAGCTAATGACAATGTCAGCTTCCTTGTCTTCTGGCAAATGGCGATCATTTAGTTTAGCCAATGGAACATTAAGAGTGTTTGAAATGTAACCATTTTCCTTTAGCTCCTTGGCATCTCTAACGTCCAAATGCGCTAAAGGTCTGACTGCTTTAGAAGGATCAGAGAAGTAATCTTTTCTTAAGCAATTGACTTCAGAAGGTTCTTTTTCCTGGTATGGTGCCATTGTAGAGAAAGTTCGCTTAGTCAAGCTAGAGAAGCAAACAGCTTTCGATTTCACGAACACAGGCCATCGGAGGCCCAGTCTCTCAAGCGCAAACATGGTCAAATGTTCTGGTGTATTTAAGTAATTTGAAACTAAGATACTTGACCGTTTAAAACATTTGAAACAGCCTTGTAAAGCCTTTCTCATGTGGCGCCAAATTATGTGAGAATCGCTGAGATAAACATCATCTTCTAGTTTTATGTATTATCTATTAAGCCTCTTCACTAGTAACAACTTTACCATCTTTGATTACAAAACTGAAGCTATTCCTTTGCACTTCACCTTCGCTCATTTTCACTCCGTACATGCCAACACCAAGGCGGCCAGTTTTTATGGCTTCATCCAACAGAGCCATTTTATCAGGACCAAAAACCTTTTCTGGTTGCTCAGAATGCAGTTGGACAGCTCCAATTTCGTTCTTGAGTTTCGCATAAGCTTTTCGTTCATCCAACAACTTTGACGCAGCCAATGTATCACCATGCCCGGAGACAACAACCAACACTGAGTTTTTAGGGAGTGCATCACAAATATTCTTCAAATTGTCACTTAATGCCTTAAATTCTTCAGTGTATGTCCTATTCTTGACATTCCCCAATTCTAGTTCACCATCTTTTGCGTTTGAAGTACTCCCATGATTACGAGAGTATAAACAACTAAGCCTGCCATAAACGAAATCACAATCATCTTCTAAGATTGCTTTTTTCATGTTCTCAACAACTTCGTCATCTTTATCGGATTTGTACTGCACATTCGCATCTTTGCCGTAGTTTTTAAGTTGATAATCATTGTCAATCATGGCTGTCTTCTTACCAGCTCTTTGAAGCCTAAGAAATACAGATTCTGTTTCATCAATACTGACACCAAAGTCATTCCCTTTAAACCTTTTTAAATTATACAACTCTAGACAAGTACGTGCATCTTCAGCAGAGTCATGGCCCTCGGTACCATTCTGAATAATCTTATTGAGATATGTTTGAGCTAACCATCTTAATTTAGGTTTGTGCGGAGGACCTCTCGATGAATGAAACAACAATGCAGTGTCAATAACTTTCCTGTGAATCATTTTTAAACATTTCAAATCGTTTTCGAGTGAATGTCCTATCAAAACGGTGTCATGTTTAATAAATTCAAGTAATTCTAGTTGAACGTCTTTCAATGATTTAGTGATCCCTGTCATCATTTCCTCTGTGATACCAGAGAATTTAGTGTTATAGTCAGTAATTGGATTCTCAGGCATAACTAAGCTATCATAAACAACAGAGTGTTCTTCCTCTTCGACCAAAGTTACTCTCGTGACTTCCATTCCAAGTTTAGTAATGCACATTTCACAATCTAAGGCGAACACAGGAAACTTCGCTGCTTTTTTAGCATTCTTAGAAACAATTGTAAACCCATCTTGTTCCATAATTTCCTTCTTTTCCTCTGCGGCTGTCATTATTTGTTGTTTAGAGCCATGAATTAGAGTATCGATCCAACCTTCAGGAACTTCTTCGTGTTCTTCTCGTAACGGATAATCATTAAGCTTCAAGTCATCTAGAGAATGTGGTTCTATGTGGCTCTTACTATTAGCGAGAGCCTTCTTTTTCTCTGCTTTCTGCTTTGCGGTCAATGCAACTTGAAGCAATGACAATGCAGGCGGATGCAAATGTGTCTTTTCAGCAGGACCTTGCGTAGCAATCGCGTGACTGAACGGCAACACGTTTAAATCATGCAGCTTCGTTTGTAACGGATTTGAAGGAGCAGGGAACACCGGCAAATCTGTGCGGAAACATTCGATCAAATCTTGTGGATGCAAGCCAGGCACCACTACCATGACAAACTTCCGAACAGCTTCGCGATTCTTCACCAACATCCAGCCAGGGCTAACAGCATCATTAGTAAGGAGATATAACGCCAAATTAGTCCAATCTTTCAGCTTTAGCAAATTGGCCTTCTTGTTCCTGAGGTTATCAACATTAGGCAATAATTCCACTTTCATCTACAAATATCAGTAAAGACCTCTTCATATCATTACATGCAAAATCTTGTTTGCTTTCTTTGCCTTCTTCTTCTGCTTAGCCTTTGAGGTTCTATCAGAATTGACTTGTTCTTCTCTACTTTCCGCGATATCAGCCTCATCAGCTTTCAAAGGATCGCTTAAGACTGAGTATTTATTTTCTTCGCCGTTCATCATTCTCCTGCGCTTTACCGGAGAATCTTCTGGGTGTAATCGTTCGTGTTGCATTCAACCGCAAGTTTCCGCAGCGCGATCAGAAAATCATATGTCGGCGAGCAAAAGCCAAAATCAAGCGGCCTCCGCAATTGGGACTCCTTCTGTTCGACATTCGAAGTCTAATTCTAATCTCTCTGGGATATCACTCGATGCAAATAGTGCGACTACTCAGGATTTACTTTCAGCTGCTGTTCGGTTGAAAGGATCCAAGCCAAAGGAGGTGGAGGAGACTTTAGCTGACTTTAAGTGGATCGAAGCTATTCGCACGGCTGATATGAACGCCTTATCAGCTCTTGTGAAGAAGTATCAGAGTAATCCGACCCATGTCTCTGCTTATGGAACACCGTTGCACTTGGCTTGTTCGTTTGCTTCCAAGTCTGTTGTTGAATACCTCTTAAAAGTTACTCCCCACTTTCCGATAAATGCTCAGGATTCTCAGGGTAATACGTGTCTGCATTTGGCATGCAAGGCTGGGCGAAGTCAGATCGTGGACCTGTTGTTGAAGCAACCAGACATTGATGATTCCGTTTTGAACAAGGATGAGAAGGACTGCAAAGATCTTTGTAAAACTGAAGGGCTCATTCATATTGTTGAAAACTTTCGCAAGGTTTTTGTTAATCAGAAATTGCAAGAGGTTCACGCGGCTGCGGCTGCAGGTGATTTCGCAACTGTTCAGAAGATCTACCAAGAACCACGTGTTGCGAAATTGGTAGACATCAATATGCCTGATCCTATGAGTGGTGACACAGTGCTTCATGAAGCTGCGTCTCAGGGAAACTACGAAATGGTTGTCTGGTGTTTGAAACAAAAGGCTGATCCTTTGGTGAGAGACAAAAGAGGAAAATTGCCTGCTGAGAAGACCAAAAACGATAAGATTAAAACGTTCTTGAAAGGAGTATTAACGCAGAGTACTTTTGGTTCTTCAGCCTCGGCATCTGGAAACGAGTCAATCAAAATGAGAGGTGTCTTGTACAAGTGGACTAATTATGCTGGAGGTTATAAAAAGAGATGGTTTGTTTTAGAAGACGGGGTGCTTTCTTATTATAGAGCGCAGGAAGATGAGCCTGTAAGTTGTCGTGGTTCCATCTCGTTGAAAGTTGCAAAACTATGGATTGATGCCTCTGATCGAAACAGATTTGACATTATTGGCAGAGGGAGTGTCAGATATCACTTAAGAGCTGAACACCCTATGGAAGCTAAAAGATGGGTTATCGCTTTGACTGAAACCAAACAATGGTTACAGGATAATGAGAAGTTCAACATCAAAGTAAAAGGTTCCGCTGACGCTTCAAAGTATGAGTCTGATGCTGACCACGATGAAATTTCGGATAGGTCCTTTGAAGTAACGCATACAATGATGCCGTCTACTTCTTTCGCATCGATCGGGGAACTTGAAGAGGCATCTCAAGAAGTTGAGCACATTTACGAGGATACTTTTCATGCCACCGCTAACTCTGCGCTTGCTTGCGTTCATTTTCAACAAGAACTCGTCCAGTCTCTGTCGCATGTTTCAGGTGGCGGAGGAGCTGCACAAAGTCAACTGCTGGGCGCTTTTAAGAAGACCGCAGAAACACTGATTTCCACTATTAAAGAATTAATTCGTTTGAATGAAACCAGGGAAGTTGCATTTTCAAAGGAGCTTTTGAAGGAGCAAAACCTAAATCGTGTTTGGGAAGAAAATCTGAGAGCGCTAGCTATGGAACATGAAAAGTATCAAGAAGAGGCTGTGGAAGAAATGGAACATTTGGAAACAATCGCAAGGATTGCAAAGAGTGATATTCAATCTGCGGATGAGGAACAGGATGAATTCTTTGACGCTCAAGATGAGTACTCAAAGGATTTGTTAGAGGCGAGCAATCAGATTTTGCCACAAGCAGATGCTTTTATTGTAGGCGGTTATTGGAAAGATCCTCCTAAAGATATTCGCAAGTTCTTGCCTTGTATTAATTCAGACACGAAGTTTGAAATGTCCATTTGGTCTATTTTGAAGAATAACATTGGTAAAGATTTGTCAAAAATCGCATTGCCTGTATTCTTCAACGAACCTCTTTCCATGCTTCAGCGTCTTTGTGAAGATATGGAATACAGCTGTTTGCTTGATATTGCATCTGCACGCTCAGATCCACTTGAGAGAATTCAGTTCATTGCGGCGTTTGCAATGTCCAATTACTCTAGCACACTAAACAGAACATCAAAACCATTCAATCCATTGTTAGGAGAAACGTTCGAGTATGTACGGAAGGATTTGGGATTTAGATATTTGGCTGAACAGGTTTCTCATCATCCACCTATTAGCGCTTGTTATTGCGAATCTGATCATTACATATTCTGGCAAGAAGCAAGCATTGACAGCAAGTTCTGGGGCAAGTCTTTTGAAATATTCCCTCTTGGCAATTGTCATGTCGTTATAAAGAAGACCAAAGAGCATTTCAGTTGGAAAAAAGTCACAACATGTGCCAACAATTTGATTATGGGTAAGATTTGGCTTGATCATTATGGAGACATGGTTGTTAAAAACCATACGACAGGGGATGTTTGTAGTCTTACGTTCAAACCGTGTGGCTGGAGAGGCAAAGGACAATATGAGATCGAAGGAAGTGTAAAAGATAAGACAGGAGAAAAGTTTTACGACATATGGGGGCACTGGAATGATAAGTTGCTCAGTAAACCAACTGTTCAGGCAACAGGAAGAGGTTCCATTATCTCCAGCGGTGGAACAGTTCTTTGGAAAAAGAATAATTTGCCTGTTGATTCAGAGAAGATGTTCCATTTGACTGAATTTGCGGTCTCTTTAAATGATCTAGCAAATTCACTGGATTCATTTGTTTGCCCTACGGACTCAAGGAAAAGACCAGATCAACGTGCAATGGAGAAGTAAGTTTTATTTGACTTATTAACTTTATAGTGGCAATTACGTTGATGCTGATAAAGAAAAGGCGAGATTAGAAGAAAAACAAAGAAAGGCACGGAAAGCAAGACATGAAGCTGGACTTGAATGGTCACCAACATGGTTTTACAAGGACGTTGAAGAAGACACTGGTGAGAATCAATGGGTTTACAAAGGAGGCTACTGGGAAGCAAGAGAGAAGAAGTTCACTGATTTGGAAGTTCCAGAGCTGTTTTAGATGAGGTTATTTGAATAAAGCTACCATGTGCGAAGCTTTCTCGCTTGTTGCCGTGAAATGTCGTATGAAGCGATCAACGTGATATTAATAGATCTTATTATTCGACTGTTGCTGCCGGTAAAAAGAGCTATATTTCAGAAATGACACTACGCGTTGTAATAACAGCCACGCTTTTTGTATCATCAGTTTGGGGCTTGTTCAGCAAAGTTGAAACCATAAATGTGATCAATGGACCATCACAAAGATTTGGATGTGCAAGTAACTAATCAAGGATATGGTTAATAACTATAGGTGTTATACGAGACGACAGCTTCCTTGTTACAGGAGGCTCATCTACGAGTGATCATATCTACTCTTACAACTTGAACCAGACTTGGAGCAAAATATCATTGATCCATCGTAGAGTTCTAATTTAATACAACCTTACTTGTAGCCATTACAAAGAGATACTTTGGAAAAATGATCATGTACAATGATGATATATACTTTATTGGAGGAGGATTGTCACCAAATGATCCTACTGAGTAATCTCTCGCCAACATGTTGAGGACTAATTGATTGTTAGAGCGTCGAACGACGTCATAAAACTAAATGCGGACCTCTCAATTGCTTCTGTTAATGATGCACCTAATGCTTTGACGAATGGGAAGTTCTTTGGACACGATGTTGTCGCTTTTAATGGCGTATTTTACATTTACGGTCTGTCCATGTCATCTAACGCAGCATCTGCAGATTTGATCACATTTGATCCTGTCGCGCAAACATTCAAAGTATTGGCTCCTTCTGACGGGCTGCTACCTTCTGCTAGAACTTTTGTTACACTGTTCTACGAGAACAATATGTTGTATGTGTTTGGCGGTGCTAGCAGTCTATCATCAACCGTGCCTCTTTCAGATCTGTGGACGTTTAACATTGCGGATCGAAAATGGAGTTTAGCTAACGCTGAGGGTAGTCGCACAGCAATGGCAGCGCCAGTGTTTGCCAGAGACGCCCAGAATGGATATTTTTATGGAGGAAAGACAAAAGATGGAGTTTCAGAGGGCATCAAAGCATATAATTACGAGAAACATTCGTTCATCAACGTTAATAACGATGCGCTCAAGAGTTCACGTTACTTCTCATGTGGTGCTGCTTCTGTAAAGGCTGATCAAGGCATGACTTGGTATGTTTTCGGAGGAAAAGACCCGAGCACAAACGAGCCGACGAACACCTTCAAAAAGGTTTCTCACACAGGCCAAGAGCTATTGGACTTTGTGAAGTCTATTAAAGAAGGTACTGATCAACCATCATCTCCGATGGGTGCTGTTCCAGCTTTCTTGTGGGGCATCTTGATTGTGCTGATATGCTGTTTGGTTTGTGTCATGGCATGCTTGGTAGTTATAATACTTAGGAGATACAGAATGATTTTAGAGAGGAAGAAAAGAAGAGAGCTAAGGAAGAAGCAAGCAGAGCAGAAGAAACAAAACAAATCCATGGAAAATCTTTCAAAGAAACCACGCAAAACAAACGATCTTGGTTCGAGTGGAAACTTGGGACCAGTTCGTGATGAAGCTAAAACTAGCCCGTCGAGATCCTTACCGCCACCAGCTCCACAATCCGACGCATTGTTTGGTGTGGGCAATACCGTAATTATACAAGAATCAGATCCTGTTATGCCCTCCACGTACCATCAGCCACTTCCTCCAGAAGCATTTAACAGCATTCGCTTAGAAGAAGAACCAGATGACGAGGAGGAATTACCCTCCTTGATGGATGACATCATTGCAGTTGCAAACAATATTGCAAAGGCAGGTAGAAGAATCTCAAGAGTTGTGAAAATGAGACAGCCTGTCCCTATTGGAGATGCAGCTATTTTGAGTTCATCCTCTTCATTACCAAGAGAGTCTGATACCGGACTTGTTCTTCCATCATCATCTTCTAAATCTAGATCGAGTAAACACCGCCCAGATCAAATCAGAGGGGAAGAACGGGGTAAACACGGAAGGTCAAGATCATCATCCCATAAAAGCGAGCATAGGTCGGAAAGATCGGACTCTCAACGAAAGCATAGGAAGAAAACAGATGATGAACGAAGAATGCACAAAAATCACTCATCTCAAGAAATTCATAGACCTTCTAGACCAGAATCACCAAAATTAGCCGTACGATCATCTCATAGTCAATTAAATGACAAACCAAAGTTGAAACTTAGTCAGTCACATTTGGTAGCGGGATCAAGTTCAGACATGACGATGGTTCAGACGGCACATTTAATATCAGAATAAAGATCTCAGTGGTTCTTCATTTTGTAATTTTAGGCGGTATAGCAGTTTATTATGTCTTGAAACGTGAGCTACGCTGCATAACGTTTTTGTTTTGATCAGTCACTCGATGACCTTTGCGAAGGACAGCTCACCAACGGATCCGAGACCTTTCAAAAAAGTGAACATGGGCTCCGAAAACAATTTGCATTACGGAATGAACGGTAAATATGCCCATGATGTTCGTTAGCCCTAATCGTTTAGGTGGAGACGCTTCGACTCAGCCTACTTTCGAGGAGGCTTACCAGACGCTGGAAAGAGGCAAGAATGCCCCACTGATTCCTGGAAACACATGCTACCTAATCTCTCGTAATTGGATCGACAACTTCGAGAAGATATATGGCGCTCTACCTGTACAGGCGAGGTCTGAACCTATACAACCAAACACTGTTCCACCGATCGATAACTCAGACATTGAAAGTCCTATTCACCCGGGGGAATTAATGACAGGATTATATGAGATAACTAACTTTGCAATCGTCAACCAGAAGTCTTACGAGAAGTTGAAGAAATGGTTCAAGATTTCATCGGTGGAGTTTCCCAAAAAGATCATTATGGGTTTTGGACATATTCCGAATCCTATTGTAGAGCTTTATCCAAAAGAGTTTCACGTTCTTACAAGCCTTGATAACTCTACTGAGACTGTTCGAGTTTTGGCATCAAAAGCGGATAAGGTGCAGGATTTTGTCAAACGTGCATGCGAATCGTTGAATTTGGACGTTATGAGTGATTTAGACGTTGTCATTTATGCAGGGGAAGATTCGGAATTCATTCATACATTTGAAAAAGTCGATTATGAGCCAGGAATCTCTATTGGTGAATGCTCCAAGTTAGACGCACCTTATTTGTTGATAAGGCGTAAAGACGATGAACAGCCTGATTTATCGCGGTTTGGCTCTACATTCAGCCGCCCAATTCCTATTCATTCAGGGCCGATAGAGGATAACGATTCAGGTTGGGGTAACAGCCTTTCGCCAGTAAATTCATACAAAAGAATAAGTCCATCAATTTCACCATCGCCTCAAGATGTTGCTCCAGGAGCATGGCCAAGAAGGAAATTTAATCAGTCTCCTGAACGCTCAAACCGCATTCCAGGTGTTACAGGATTAGGAAACCAAGGCAATACGTGCTTCATGAACTCTGCACTGCAATGTTTGAGTAATACTAGACCATTAACACAATACTTCCTCTCTGGACAATACATGAGTGAAATCAACAGGGATAATCCTTTAGGGATGGGCGGTCAGATCGCAGAATCTTATGGAGAACTCATCAATACACTGTGGAGAAAAAGAGCTGTTTCTGTTGTGCCAAGAGATTTCAAAGTGACTATTGGCAAGTTTGCTCCTCAGTTTGTTGGTTATCATCAACATGACTCTCAAGAACTTACTGCATTTTTACTTGATGGCTTGCATGAAGATTTGAACCGAGTAAAGAAAAAACCTTATGTTGAAGTTCCTGATAATGATGGGTCAATTCCTGAAAAAGAGTATGCAGAAAAGTTATGGCATATACACAAGGCTAGAAATGGTTTGTTTTTATCATATTAGCTCATTTTTAGATTCGATTATAGTTGATCACTTTCAGGGCCAGTATAAAAGCACACTAGTTTGTCCTGAATGTCATCATGTTTCTATTACATTTGATCCTTTCATGTACTTGACTGTTCCAATACCGTTTGAAAAGCAGAAGATTCTACAGTTTATGTTTGTTCCACTTGATGTGAAGAGACCGCCAGTTTTTGTTCGCTTGAGGTTTCCTCTTGATTCTACAAATGGTCAAGTTAAGAAGATAATTCGGGATAAATTGAAACTAAGCCCGGATACAAATTTGATTATGTTTGAAGAATTTCGCAAGAAGGTTCACAAATTTTTTGGAGATGATAAGGAAGCTGACTGGAAGTCTATAGCGCAAAATGATCATATTATTGTCTGCGAAGTTCCTAACAATCCGGAATTCAAAATTTTTGAAGTGGTCTTGACAAAAAAGAACACAGGCTATTTCCCCAAGACAGAGTTTGGGTGCCCTTTTGCCATTTCCATTCCAACGGATATCAAACATGCAGATCTTTACAACATTCTTCTTGAACAGCTACAGAGGTATACAACGATTGATTTAGCAGAATTCCGGGATACAGGTGATCATTCCAAGAATTTGTTTGCTATTGAGTTTGATAAATCAAACGGCTCTTTCTCCTCATCTAATTCCAGCTCTATTTTGGTTGATGAAGATGATAATGTTGTTTTTTCACCGGACCACAACAAGATGGAACTTGTGTTGTCTTTAGAGTACTCAAAGTTCGCCGAAGATGATGATAATTTCATTAAAGTCGAGGAAAGCTTGATGGAAAACCCAGTAGAATCCAGTACTGTCGGAATTGATCAATGTTTTGATGAGTTTTCTAAAGAAGAACAATTGGGCGAAGATGATGCATGGTATTGTCCAAAATGTAAGCAACATCAACAAGCAACCAAAAAATTGGAGCTTTGGAAACTCCCAAATATTCTAGTGGTGCATTTGAAAAGATTCTCTCACTCAAGATACAGACGAGAGAAACTTGATAATCTGATAGATTTTCCTATCGAAAATTTGGATCTCATGTCTAGGGTTTCATCTAACGAACAACATGAATATCTGAACTATGAGCTTTTCGCTGTTTCTAATCACTTTGGGGGTCTAGGTGGCGGTCATTATACCGCTTTTGCAAAGAATCAGTTGGAAAACTCTTGGTATGACTTTGACGATTCGCGAGTGTCACCCATTTCACAGTCATCAATTGTTACTCCTGCAGCATATTTATTGTTCTATCAAAGAAAAGACATGAGCCAAGTTCCGTTTGAGGTTCCACCTCTCATGGTTGATGGAATGGATCATAACGCAGGTGGTTTCACTACCGCTTTCCAAAAGCCAATGATTTCAGAAGAGAAGCCTTTCTTGAGATACTCCACGTCATCAGATGAAACTTTACTTGACCCAGAAGAAAAAGATAAGATGTTGTAATAGAGCACGTTGCATAACTCAAATTTGGTGACACTTATGGCCACAACCAGATGGACATTCATCAAACTCTCCAAACCATTCCTTCATGTGCTCGATATGTCCTCCGTGACCACACGTTCTGCACCAAAGAAACACCGAGCGAACAGGTAATTTGCAGATAACGCAAGGCTCTATAAACTTTTGGCACTTTTCACAAACCCAAAATCCACCTCCCTCACGAGGCAAGAGCGGTTTGAAACAGCGATTACATGAAGTATGCATAGACGTTGAATCCTGATTAAATCTTTGAATAGACTCTAGCCTGCAGGAGCTTATGATTTCAGTTGCCGCTGTAAAGAATTGTCGTTGATGTAACATTTCAATATACTTTGCGTACCATTCCTGTACTTGTGAAGATGGATAGTCCATAACATCCCCAAAAATTGTATCTAAACAAACCAGCATTTGAACATCTCCCTCAACAATAAGCGATTCAAAGAGACACTTTAAACTAGTTGAAAAATCCCATTCTTTCGTTTTAAGGATTGTTTCCTCCTTCAGAAAGATACTGCAAAGTCTCCAGAACTTCCCAATATTGTAATCACCAATGCGTTCTGCATTGATAGCATTATTGGAGCAAATATCACTTTTTGTAACATTCTTTGGGCCTTTACAACTCCGCACATCAAAGAATTGAAGTTCTTCCGCGTAATAACAAAACCTTTGAGAACTGTCATCTTCTGTTAAGTGTGAAATAGCATTAAATTGCAGAGAATCTGGTGTAAACATGTTAAGAGTCCATTCTTTTCGTCGGGAATACGACGCTTGTGCGGTTAAAGAAGATGATATGTTTGGCTTTCTACTTCCCCTTAAAGAAAAGTAAGAGCTAACTGGATATGATTTTTCCAAATCTTCACTAGATCCTGGATCTAGGCGAGAGAATGCTCCAAGAGGCTTCTCAGACGAAAACCAAGTCATGCTACCAAATTTAGTGTTTGTTTGTTTTCAATTTACCTTGAAGAATCTAAATTGAACTGATTGTTAGTCATGAGAGTTACAGTTGATCCTCTTAATAAGCTCTCTTCATTCAAGATATTAGGTTTGATTCCTTTCTCTCTGGAATATGCCCGTTCATGTGTCAACATTTCCACAGGCGTTTGTGATCGTTCTGACAAGATTCTACTTGATACCGCAATATCATCCCATGGACTGAAAGAAACAGATGAAGAGCTTATGTAATCAGTAATTCTGTACCCGGATCCTTCACTCTCTGTTGTTGTAGGAAATGAGCTAATGGCGAATTTCTGGTCTTTTGAAACGGAGAATATTGTTTCACTATTTTTCCATTGGAACCCAGTAACAACATTAGAGTGACATTCAAATGAATAAGATGGAATACTCGGCCTTTCAATGTCAAAAACGTGAATTCTGTTATCTGACAGTAAAGAGCTGCACGCAATTCGAATAGGATTTCCATAAACAGTCGGCTGCCACGCAACTTTCGATACACTAGAAACATTTTGGATAGTCACCAACGGCTTCCTACTTTCAGAAACAGTATCCCAAACTTTGATCTGCTTGTCTCTGCCTCCAGTGGCGAGATATCTGCCATCTTGGTGCCAATCCAAACTCAACACCAGAGCATTGTGAGCATTCCATTTCTTTTCGTACAACTTTGGAAACCTTATATCCCATTTTTGAAAAGTACCATTTTCGAAAGCAGCTGCAAAAGCGTATGCGTTTCCTGGTGCAAATTGAACATCTCTCACAGCTTCAGACTTTCCCTCAAACACATACTGCGCTGTATTCTTCGTGCGTAAATCCCACATGCGCATTGTACCATCCTGAGACGCACTCAATAAAAGTATCGCATCAGTTGGATGAAAGCATAACTTATTAACAGCTCTACTGTGCTCGCTGATTATCCGATCTTGCCTCTGACCAACAGGCTTATTAAGATTCCAAAGGACAATAGAGCCATTAGTCGCAGCTGTTGCAATAAGATGCTTTGCGTCTAAGAACAATAAACACTCAAATACTCTTAAAATTACACGAGGGACACCATTTAACTTCATTGCTGCTCAAGTTCAGGTTCAAACGAGATCCAGCCCTTAGATTAACTACTTCCTTAATTTTCTTGGTATCAACTGACACAATCTTTAATACTTCTCTTCCAGCTAGTACAACTAAATCTCCTGACGGATTCAAGCTCAAAGCATTCAACGCAGCTTTAGCCTGAAGCTCTCTTGTTTCGTAAGACATGTCGAAAAAAGGATGCAAAGGACTCTAGATGGTTCAAATTTGATTGTGGCGCTACGAAATGTCAAGAGGTTGACTTGTGCCTATATGATATTTGAATGGGGCAAGAGGAACTTGCTGCAAGGGACGAAATGCGATCGCTTAAGTTTACGGACTTCTGAGGGTCGGATACAAAGTCTTGAAGAGAAATCCGATAAAACATTAAATTTTAGCATAGACTTCTTTCCGGAGCTCAACTGACCCTCATTGACTCAAGTTGCGTAAGATTGTGAGTTTTGATTCGTCATTTATGACTCAACATGAATCGACCATAAGTTCCCAAAACTTCGCACAATAATTCTTTCTGGACGATAAAAACCATCAATTAACGTCTTATCCCTCTTTATTGCCAGCAATGCCATACGACAATAATTCTGATGACGATTACAGCTCTGACGGTTCCTCTGAATTTGAGGAAGCGCAGGATAATACCGATCACGTGGAACGACATCCAAGAAAACGTTCTAGGCCTGATTCAACAGAGTCACTCAAAAGTTCGGGTAAGCGGGCTGGTCGAAGCAAAAAGCATCCGAGAAACGCAAAGCAACTTCAAGATATTCTGGATCTTTTGATAAAACGTAATTCCGACCTTCAAACTGAGCAGAACAACCTGCAAGAAGAGAATTCAAGAATCAGAAAGGAAGTACAAATTCAACAGTTGAAACTTTCACAAATCTACTCAAACTTACGGCTTATTGCTGCTCAAGGGGCATCAGCAAAAGCAAATTGAAAATAAAGCAATATCAGGTTCTCAGTAGCTAACACTGCTCGTTTCAAAAAGTCGGTTTTATTCCTTTGGTGGATTTCAACAATAAGCTCTTTAAATACAATCTCTGACAGTATTCAAGTTGACCTGAATGTTTCCATCAAGTCTCTTTCCGTAGAAGAATCCCCAGATAACACCTTGTGCATTGATTGCTTCTGCCTTTGGAGCGAGAACAGAACCTCTTACAGCGACGTATTGAATCCTGATGGAAGTGGCTTCACAAGCAGTGAATACAGTTGGAATGTTAGCCAAGCTTTCCATGTTCATGTTTGAGATGGATACAGAAGCTCCCTTCAAATTAAATACCAGAACAGCGCCAGAAACGTAATTTTGTGGTGGCCTGATGAAGTAAACTCGTGACCAGTCAGGAACCTCGATGTACTCAACGGTGTTTCTGCCACTTAATACTATGTCTAGGTTGCCACCATCGTCAATTGAAACACGCGCAGTTGGAGCATTAGCCGAGAGTCTTGAACACAAGTTTTCCATAGCTGTTTTTCCAGCATTGAAATTAATTGGACTTGGGCCCTTAGTGAACTGGCAGCCATTGCGAATAATGCCGGATCCAATAGTTGACGTTGTATCGGCAGCAATAACATCGCCAAAGAAAGCATCACCGCTGGTCCAGGTCAACTTCTTTCCAACAATAAGGTTATAATCTGAGCAAGGAGGGTCAACAACTTCTAACTCACCAATAGAGAACCCTGCTCCAAATGATGCGGAACCGCCAACTGCAGCCTTTCCTTGGATATCAGACGTTGGGTTTCCAGTGTAATCTCCCCTGAAGAATGAGTATAGCAAAAAGTACTTACCATAAGTACACATTCCATCCTTTAAGAACACCAACATCAATACATGTAGATGGAGGAGCTAAAGCGTTAAACACTAAAACAAACTCTTACGAGGAGGTGGACATTTAGGTGGAGGTGGTGGCGGAGCTACAACATGAGCATTCAAAAAGAAACTTACGTGGAGGTGGACATTTTGGAGGAGGAGGCGTTGGTGGAGGTGGAGCTAAAAAATCAGTTTCAAATTTCCCTTGGGACTTTACGTGGCGGTGGGCATTTAACAGGCGGTGGTGGAGGAGCTAGAAGGTTAATATTATCAGAGGAAATTACGTGGTGGAGGGCAAGGAGGAGGCGGCGGCGGCGGAGGTGCTACAGGATAAGTCTCAACCTGTTATGTCAATTTACGTGGCGGTGGGCATTTAACAGGTGGTGGTGGAGGAGCTAGGAAGTTAGCGTGAAAATTTGAACTTACGTGGTACTGGACATGGCGGAGGTGGTGGTGGCGGTGGAGCTAAATTATAAGATTCAATTTCTCGATCCAATTTTACGTGGCGGTGGGCATTTAACAGGTGGCGGTGGAGGAGCTAGGAAGTTAGCGTGAAAATTTGAACTTACGTGGTACTGGACATGGCGGAGGTGGTGGTGGCGGTGGAGCTAAATTATAAGATTCAATTTCTCGATCCAATTTTACGTGGTGGTGGACATTTAACTGGCGGTGGTGGTGGAGCTAAACATTAGTTTTTGAAAGATCAAACCAAAGTAGTACGTGGTGGTGGACAAGGAACTAAAGATCAATCGAGTTTCAAAACAAACTTACTTGGTGGAGGAGGTGGAGGACATGTTGGGCATGGAGGTGGAGGCGGAGCTACATGTTAAAACACCAGGCGAAACTAACGTGGTGGTGGGCATGTCGGACACTTTGGACATGGTGGTGGTGGAGGTGCTAGAAGTTAACACAAAAGTAAAAACTTACGAATTGGAGGACATGGAGGAGCAGGAGGTGGGCAAGTTGGCGGAGGTGGACACGCAGGTGGAGGAGGGCATGGTGGTGGCGGTGGAGGAGGCGGCGGTGGAGGAGGAGCTAGTTATTAGATGGCTGTACTAGCAAGGCTTACGAGGAGGAGGTGGTGGAGCTAATAATTAGATACTTAAGTGTTTCAAACTTACGAGGAATAGGTGGAGGATTGAAGCCACATGTACTAACCGTATGTGCATGCACGGCAACATAGACAGGAGCCCCTGTGAAGCCTGTGTTTCTGTGGACTACAGTTCTTGTTCTTGGGGAGAAATTCTGTTCACACTCCTTTTGATTCTTTAAGCAAGTCCACTTGCTCGGTCTGTGATCATTCACTGGGGTGACTCCAACATAGTAGGTGGAATCTCTGATGTAATCATCGTATGCCTCGATTGTGACGCTGAAATCCGGAGCGTTGTATCTAACAGTGACAACACCCAAACGTTTGCCTCTGTTTAGATCATTCTAAAAGTTAAACACACAGAATTCCAGGAACCAACATCTTTAGCTTCAGCGTACAAGAAGTTAGTGTAAGTTTGACCATTTCCAATTGGCCTATAAAACGAATCAGTAAAGAGCCAGCCAAATGCTATTACCCGATCTGCCAACCGAAGTCATTTCTTGTCAAACCCATCGAGATGAAGGTGGTCGGACCAACAGCAAAATTATCCTGAATGCAAGTCGCTGCAGCTCTTCTTTCTCTTTCATTTGCAAGAGGCTCTTCGTGGTTCGAAACTTGGTAGAAGACTGCAATACCAACGACAAGCAACGACAACAGAGTTGCCCAACTAAAGGAAAGCAATATGGCCATTTTGTTTAAGGACAGGCCAATTCAAAGTTGAAACAAAATTAGGTTCAGATTTTCAGAAGTTTGTTAGTCGATTCTCGGTGCGTACGCTGTTTTGCAAGCGGCGATCGCTGTCAAACATGTCAAAATTAGGCATGCGGGCTATCCCCGTGAACCCTTAGCATTGACTCAAGCGTAATATCCAAGAGCTTTGTTGTAGCGTGATAAACGAAGTTTGAGTTCATTATTCAAGAACAAACTAAAGAGCTGTAAAGATCCTATAATTGATGCTCTCTGACCCACACATTATTTAGCATTCTAGATCAGGCGACTCTGATAACCGCACATAAGCTCTGTTTCATGTCTTGCTTTTTGCGCATACATATTTTAACGTTCAAAGTTTCACTTGAAACATCGAAGTTCGCTTCTTCTTTAGCATGACTACTGCGTCGTTTCAAGATTTGGTGAGCAACAAAGGTCTTAATGAAGATGCAGTAAAAGCCATTGAACAACTTTTAGTTGAATACCCGCCGTCAAAGTCTTACTTGGAAACTATTTTATTGTCATTACCACAAGTTGGCACACAGTTGGATGCAAAGAAGCGCAAGCTCGAACAACACACACAATCCCCTGCAAAACAGAACGGATCTGTGATTTGTGTAGTTGATGCTCTTAGTTTTCAGTTCCCCAGAAAGAAGGCGGATTTAGCTGTGTTTACTGACTCTATTGAGGTATTAGCTGAAGAGAAGGAAGGTGCGACAAACTTTGGGATCAGAACACTTCCTGATGGTTCAAAGAAGGCCATTCTAGCTCACCTGGATATTCAGAAAATAAGAAGAGTTCTATTTCTACAGACTCCTGAGAAGAGCACCGAATTCTACTCCGTGGTCTTTGAGTATGATGGCGAAATGTATCAGCTAAACATTCCGGACAAGAGCCCACAGTTCAAAATATCTTGGTTCGATCCTTTATATCAGGCTAAATGTGCACCGAACACAGGAAGCAACCGCGCGTTGTTGTTTAAATTGTTACAAGCAGTCAGAATTGACGTTATGGAGTCATCTGCAAGAATTTTCAAGTCGAGAATGGACCCGAACTTGTTATATGCGCCATGTAAAATGAAGGCCAAAGATTTCTACATGTATTTCTTTGATCAGTTTATCTTTATTGGGTTCAAAAGACCGATGTTCATTGTCAATCTGAAAGATATTGTTTCATGTGATTTTCTTTGTGTTCTTACGCGTACGTTTGATATTTCTATTGAATGTATAAAAGGAGGTACTGATAAACTGCAAGCTTACAGTTTTGAAATGATTGAAACGAAAGAGTTTGAAGTAATGCTGGACTATTTTAAATCAAGAAAGGCTAAGGGTTTGAAAGTTGGCGGGCAGTCTGTTCTTAAAGAAGCAGTTAGTTTGGATCTTAATAATGATCAAGCGTCAGGTTCTAAGAAGGAGCATAAAGAAGTTTTGACATTGGACGATATTGCTGATATGTCTGATGAATCTGATGATGATGACTATGAAGCAGGTCATGAAAGCAGTAATTCTGACACTTCTTATGACAGTAGCGATGGTTCTGATGAAAATGAAATTGAAGTAGAAGAATCCGAGGACGAAGAATAAAGAATGAAATCCTTAGTTGCTATTTATAGCGCAATTGTTTTCATGGTAGAACAAGCATCTTCCATCATTAACTCGTCAGATATTACATTGAAGTCTTCAAACTTTGATAATGTTGCACCTATACGGTCCATTATAGTGGGAAAGTTTGATATCAGTGTGGGTTACATTATTGAAACCTCTGTTGGAGACATTGATCTTGTGGGATCTAACATTGAGTACAAGCTATTTCCAAGCGGAAGTCATGAACACGATTACGACACTGTTCTCTTTAGATTCCGCGAATTCTTCGGTATAGGAGCATATCGGATAAACGTTGATCATGAAAGGCATGCGAAACAGAGAGGTGCAGTAATGGTTTCAGTTGGAATACTGAGTTCTCACTTGGAAGGCTTACTTCTACACAAACCGTGGCTACACTACATGACTAATCTAATCATCAAGCACCCGTTTCTTTACCCGAAGCTATTGGATGAATACTTCATACGATGTAGCAAATCGAGCATCTCGAGATCTATAAAACCAGCTGATACAATGGATATTGCTCGCGATTTTGACTGCGCATCTTCGATAATGCATTACGGACTACAGATCATGACGATATGGAAGTACAGTCTTTTGAGAAGAAAGATCTTGGTCATTGCGGATTCCTCAGTGTTGGATACATGCAGAGATTGCTACACATTCTTTAATCTGGGTTCGCTAAATATCCCCACTTCAAACGCCAAAGACAAACGCCTAGAGTTCCTTACTTGTCTTCCTGATGTTGCAAATATTCAAAGTTATCGCGGTCTTATTGCAAGCACAACTGATGCGATTATGGCTAAGAATGAGAAAGCATTCGATCTTGTAGTATATCGCAAGACTCGCACTATTGCTCAGACATCAAGCAAACCATTCAAATTATTAAAGACAGATCGGAAGAGTTATAGGCTGTTGATGGAGACTATTTCAGACTTGGGCTTAAGTAAACCTACATTTCCTCCTAGTCGAATGTTCACGAAGAAAAACAAGGTTGCCCCCATCACTAGTACTGCTCTGGATGCCCGAAGAATCGCATCACAGAGAATTCTGGAATACTTTCAAATTTTAAACCGAAACATCCACAATACCATGATATCCCTGTCTGGAAAAATTACAAAAGAAGTCGTATTACGAGCTGGATTTAGTATATCATCTGAAGATCTTAATTTCTTGGAAGAATACTCTAGAATGAATAATCTTAATCTTGATTTTGAAGAAGTAAAATCGCTAGCAACATCTTGTTTAAAATAACTTTGGTGCTTTATTATTCTTCGAATAAATTATTTGCTGCGAGTAGAGAATCTCGTAGGATGCAAGTCCAAAGGCAAAGCCATGTTTGGATTGCTTGGCTTGAATCTGTTCATGATCAAGACTCTCATTGAACCATAGAACAAGATAAACACGCCCATCAGTAATGGGAAAGACCAGAACATAGGGTTCAATGCTGCAGTTCCGAATGCAAACTGGACACCAGGAACATACACAATGAAAGATGCAAGTAGAACAGCGCAAACCAATCCGGCCCATGTGTACTTATTTTTCAACACAAACATGCCGAAAGGTAATCTTCCGCTTCCTTTGCAAACAAAATGGTTGAATAATTGTTGAATCATCAAACCGAAATAGTATGCTGATTGTGCTTGACTGACAATCTGCTGATAAGATCCTGTTGCCTGCAAAGTTGAATCACTAGCAGACTGAACAACTTGTGCTGGAGTGTATCCATTGACGGACCAAACATGAAAGTACGCCAAGAAACAGCCCACAGCTTCAAGAACACCAATTTCCAAGTATGCATAAGAAAGAACATCATTATCGACAAGAATTTCTTCTTGACGAGGAGCTCTAGCAACAGCCCATGCTTCGCTATCTCCCCAAGATTTGAACCAATAAGCAATGCTAGCAAGATGATAACGAATTCTCAAAGAAAGTGGAGCGTCTTTTGGTAACACTTGACCATTGTTTTGCTCACCTACATTTTCTGTGTCATCGTTAAGACCCATTGAGTTTTTAATTTCAGTAACACGTTTCTCCTCCAAAGCACGTTCTCTCATCAATAGATCAATGGAGCCTTGAGTTACAGGTTTACGGGGAAGTTTTGTCATTAAAGCACCTGGAACTTCAGGTCCTTCAAAGGCATAAGCCAAAGCCATAAACATTTCAAAGCCAAGATCAACCACGATAATCTGGAGAGCGTTAAGAGGAAGAGGCATTGGAACAACAATGTAAAGCAAGTTGGCCATAACTTGAGGAACTGTGTGGCAAATAGTGTAACGAATACTCTTCTTCAAGTTTTGGAAAATCAAACGACCTTCAGAAATACCAGCAACAGTGGAAGCAAAATTATCATCAAGTAAAATCATTTCTGCAGCCTCTTTACTGACATCAGAGCCACTGATATTCATCGCAATACCCAGGTCAGCCTTCTTCAAAGCAGGTGAATCGTTTACACCATCACCCGTGACCCCGACAATGTGACCCCGGGCTTGACATCTCTTAACAATCTGGAGCTTGTGTTTTGGACTTGTTCTAGCGAAAATAATTTCTTCCTTGCTTAGAATTCTTTCCCAATCCTCTTCAGATAATCCATCAATTTGTTCTCCATGAATAACAACAGCATTATACTCGTGTTCTTGAATAGAGTTAAGTGGTCTCTTGGTGCGTTTAGCGATCATTTCTTTGGTCTCTTGTAAGACAAGGTTGATCTTGCGTCCAATAGCCTCAGCTGTTAGAGGATGATCACCAGTTACCATCATTACTTTAACACCAGCTTGACGACATTTCCCGATTGCTTCACGAACTCCGTGTTTAGGTGGATCTTCCAAACTGACTAAACCGCAAAAGACGTAATCGGTCTTTGGATAAACACCGCCGTTGCCAATGATTTTCTTGGCTTCCTTCTCGTCTTTCTTGAAAACGTAACCTTCAGGAAACTGCTCTGCACTCAACTCCAATTTAGCGCAACCAATAACACGATGACCTTTCGAAGCCATCAATTCGTAAGCTTTGGTAAATGCTTCACGATGAGAATCGCTAACAGGCTCAACATCACCACCAGCTTTCATAATAGAAGTACATAATTTCCAAACACGCTCAGGTGCACCCTTGATGTACAAAGTGTAAACGCCAGTTGCGTGCTTCTTTTCGTGGATAGAAAGAGCCCATTTGTTGGAGCTGTTGAAAGGAATTTCAAACACCTTAGGATACTTTTCCCTTATGCCATCACTGTCTGTGATGTTATTAGCAGCAAAAGAGAAAAGTCCGGTTTCAGTAGCGTCAGCAATAATTCCACGCTGCTTAATAGGAACATCTGTACGATCAAATTTGGCCTTTGAACACAAGTAAGCAATGTTTGCGATAGTTTCCAGTTCAGGGATTTTCATGTCAAATGGTGGATACTTTTCCTCTTCCTGAGCCACGTTTTCCATTTCAATAGCGCCATCCAAGTCTTTGCCTTTTGATCCGTCCTTTTGAGCTTTCTGATCATATGCATCGTACAAATTATTTCCACTCCAAACATAAGTAACAGTCATTTGATTACGAGTCAATGTACCGGTCTTATCAGTAGCCAAACAAGTGATTGCACCAAGCGTTTCAACACCCTTCAAATCTTTGACTAGAACGTTTCTGCTTGCCATTCTCTTTGCAGCAATAGAAAGTAGAGTAGTAACAGTTGCAGGCAAACCTTCAGGGACAAAGGAAACGAACATACCAATAGCAAACTGAAAATCGCGAGACAAAATAAGAGTTACATCATTAGTACCCAAAGAGGAACTAATACGTGACCATCCAACACCAAAGAAAGTGAAAGCGAATACCATAGCAACACCAGAAATCACTTTAACAAAATGTTCGATTTCAACTGTTAAAGGACTAACGCGCTTTTCTTCAGAACTGGCCATGTTAGCAATCTGACCGAGGACAGTTTTATCACCAGTTTTAATGACAATGCCATAAGCTTCACCATTAACAATTAGAGAACCATTGAACGCCAAGTTCGTTGCTTCCAAAGGATTCTTATGTTCATTCGCAGGACCACGTTCTTGAGGATCAGACTCTCCGGTCAGAGAAGAATTGTCAACCTTAAACTCAGAACTCCAGAATACACGAATGTCAGCTGGCATCTTATCACCCATACGACAAAATACAACGTCACCAGGAACAAGATCGGCTGCTGGGATAGAAACCAACTTTGATTCGCGCACAACCATACAGTTACGAGGGACCATATCCATGAACGACTTGAGAATACTGTGAGACTTGATCTCTTGCACAAACTCAATTAATGCATTAATCAATGCAACACCTACAAGGACTGCACCAACAATCGAATTTACATTATCCCCAGAGATCCCAGCCAAGATAAAACACAAGATACCAGCCACAATAAGAAGAATATTGAACAAATTTGCCAGACATATGAAATAGCGAAGGATAAGTGGAACTTCTTTGGGTGGAGTCATCATGTTAGGACCATATGTTTCTAGTCTTTGCTGGACCAAAGCACTGTTAAGTCCTTTAGACTGAAGAGGATCCTTAGTATCAACTGCCACGTCCAAGCGGCTGCATACAGCATCAAGAGGCATCATATGCTCGTCCTAAGAGGTCAGTGACTTTATCGTCTCGGAATACTTACAATAGACAAGCCATTAGGCTTCTCCTGCTCTTGCTTAACTTGCCCAGTATTTCCCCCTTCATTTGCAACATCCGTTGCCTTAGTAACATTAGCTTCATTGATTTGCTCAGACATGCTAGACAAGTTAGAATTGCTCCAAAAAAAATCAACCGACCCAAAAAGTTCGCGCAGTTGCACACAAACTTCAGAGTCGGCTGATATCAGAATAATACGAACCTTATAAGTAGTTGAGGAACAATTGGAGAAAAAAATGACCGTTTGTGCCGAAACTTTGTGTCCTTGATCTGAGATTGGCTGACCGCGTAAGACCAATTTCAACAGCTAATCCCTTGAAGGAGAGCCTTTATCCATTAGAAAGCCGGATTTATTCAGACACGAAGTACTTTAAGCCTTCAAGAAATCATCTTGCTTGATGTTCGGATTAACTGGTGCAAATCCAACACGATCATTCTTCATGTCGTAAACAGAGTAGTACTTTCTTAAGAATACATCACCCAAAATCCAAATCTTACCGAATGGTGTGTTTAAATCCATACCCAAGAAACCACTAAGACATATAGGCTCTTGCATTTTCAAAATATAATCCTCTGGTTTCAAGACGTAATCATGACCTGCAATGTTCAAAGTTAAATCCGGCAGCGAAGGAATAGACTCGCATCTAACAAATGCCTGACCAGTAGGCAACTTAAATGCGCCAATTTTCCTGTTCAAAGCATCAGCAGTTTCTACCGGTAATACGATCAAAGAGCTTCCAGTATCAACAGCAGCCTGAACAGACTCAAATGATGTATTGCCAAACTGAACTTTGCTTATTTCAATTTGCCAATACGCTTTGAAAGTGACAGGCGCCCATTGTAATTCTCCCAAAAACAAGTCCTCATCAATGCCACCAAATGTCAAAACACCAGTTGGAGTTTCTGTTTCAGTTGATTTGCTCAAGTAGACACCAAAAACAGCTTCATCAAGCTTGCCTTCTTCAACCAAACGGTAAAAAGGAGGAACAATACCATTGACAGAAATGCGAGAGTAACCCAAACCAAAAATACCATCAAAGTTACCAAATGCAAACGCAATGCCGCCAAAGTGTGTGATCTCAGCGAAATCCAATTCAACCTTTGCAGTAGATGACATTGAAAGAACATCACGAGAAACGTAACCATTAACACCACCGCTTCCGTAAAGGATTTTAAATTCGGTGCCATTTGCTGAATACGTGGAGCTCTTTGGTGATTTGTACTTGCGGTGTCTTAAGCAAGCAACAGACCATTCGCAAGCAGCAGAAGGAACCCATAAATTGGATGATCCCGTGTCAAAGATGACTTGGAATGACTGAGGAGGAGAGCCCAACTGAATCTTTCCGTAATATTGCGAATCCATGTAATTGTTCAAAGGTACACCAACTTTGCCGTAGTCAGACTCAAAAGCATCAGAGAAGCGGCGCTCGTGCTGAAACTGCAATTCTTCGAAAACTGAGAAATCATTCTTGGCCAAGCGTTTCTCTAATTCGGATTCCTGACGGAAAATCGGGACACTAAAGCCGTGTTATTCCGGAAGGAACAATTAAAACTTACCGCCATACTTCACAAGAGGTAAAAGACGCTAGAATACACAACAACAAAACACACTGGAAAATCATTTTGAACTCTCAAACTCGCACGAAAGATTGCTCACAAACTTCGTCATGACGATCATCAAGTTTTGCATGTGAACAGCGCCGTAATTTCTTGTTGTCGTTTCAACACAAGTTCATTAGAAAAAGCAAGGGCTTTATTAAAGAGATTTACTTAAGGCCTTTGTTCATTGTAACTTCAACGAGCAAGAGCTTTCGTGCCACTTGTATTAAAGATCTATTTACACCAACAATTTCTAAAGATGAGCCTCTATTGCTTCAAAACAATTTAAGATGATCCTTTCTGAAGAAATTCATTCGAAAGTAGCCGTAATATTGTAATCTTTGCAGAACTGCATCAAGTGCAAAACTTCAGAACGTAAAAACACACCAGAAACAACAATGGTTTTCAAGTTTACGGCCGGATAGTCATGTCTCAAAACATCGCGTAATTTAACAGCATTCACGGACTTCGATAATCTCATTTCCAGATGTGAGCACTTGTCGACGACTTTTCTGAAACATTCCGATTTGTCCTCATCTGAGACGTTTCGGCCCCAAACGCAATCCAAAAGTGATAATGTTCTTGGCAAGTTATCGAAAAGCTCTGTGACTAACACAGACCTGATGAATCTTAAATCTTTTCCTTTGCAAGCCTTGACAAATTCTTTAATTGTTTGACTGACGTGATCATCCAATGGCAAGTACCTGAAACTTATTGTCTTCAAGTGTTTGCAGCCGGATATAAATTCATTGATTATGCGTAAATTTTTATCAATATGCAAATCTACCAATAAATGGCGACATGTCTGAAAGCATCCTCTTTCTTTAATTTCCTGGAATAGTTCTCCATTGAGTGAGGAGGGTGAAACTCTTAAGTATTCCAATTTGGGAGTATTCTTGAAGAGATTCGGGATTGAAGATAAGAGAGAAATATTGTAACCCGCAGCATCTTCGCACAATGTCAATCTTTCGAGATAAATAAAAGAAGTTTTTCCACCAAGAGAAGCAAGTCTTCTCGCCTTTTTCTCCACATTGAAAAGATGGATGTCGTAGTATGAGTTTTTGTGCAAGCTTAAATGCAGTTCTTCTAACTGAGTATACTTGTCCAAATTATCCAGAAAGAAATCAAAGTCCTCAAGGTCTCCGATAAGTGGCTCCATTTTGCGATCATTAAACGAGTCCATTGCGCCGATACTATCTTCATTTGTATTTGAATGATCATCTGTAGGATTTAGCGTAGCTAAAAGAGTTTCAAGGGCGGCCTGCGATGTGGAATTATTCTCATATTGAAGGAGATCAGTTGGGTTTTTATCGACAACTCCTGCGGTGTGGGCTTCAAAAGTAAATAAATTTGGGCTAAGCAGGCTTTCAAAAAGATCGCCACCAGCTACTTTCTGAATGGCTGCAGTTGCAGTAGCGGGATCTTCTAAATGAAAATCATTCTCCAATTGATCCGCTACATCTAAAATTCCCAAAGGATCTCTACCAGATGCATTCTCTAGAACGTCTATTTCTAGGCCGTCATCTTTATACTCATCATTAACTTTTCTTTTCTTTCTAATTTTTGCTGCCGATTCTATTGTAACAGGAGGATGTTCAATCTTGTGATGATTGATCAGGTCCGCCTTGGCTGAGAACGATCTGTTGCAATGTCTCTGGACAGTTAGCATGAACATTGAAAACTACCTTATTACACCGAAATCGCTTCTTGAATGGACTGTCTTCGGGCAAGCAAGAGTTAACATGGCTTATCATGTTCTTTACGTTTTTCTGATGATCCGAGCTGTGCTGTTTCTTGCCGTAATCATCTCTTTTACATAACGGACAAAGGCGGGCTCTTAGAGGATCGACATGCTTTTTTCTTATGTGATCTCTAAATGCTTAGTTATCATCGATATCAACATCTATTAGATCATGACAATTCTCGACGGGACACTTGTCCTTCATCACTCAAAAAAATCTTGATCATGGAAATGTATGTAATCTCCTTGTGTACAACGGATGAAAATAAGCCATCATTGATCCCTTTCTGCAAACTGTCTTCGAAATTGTCTTCGCATATTCTAAGATACTCCGCCTGTAGAGCTTCCTTTGTGACAAATACTCTTTCGCTTGCCAAAGCAGCGTACGATTTAACTAAATCTAAGCGGCTGATGGCAATACTTTCAGTCCATAAATCAAGCTCATGGTTGTCTTCAAAATGCTCCACGGGATCAATTTTAAAAGCTGCCAAGTGCAAGATGTTTCGATATCCATATTCATACCTCAAGTGTTTCAATACATCTTGTGATGAAGTAAGTACATTTCTGAAATATTTGAAAGTGTATCGATCAAGTGATATCAAATAGACAGCATAATTAGCACAGCCACAAATCAAAGTGCAGTTCTTATCATCAAATTCTACATGACTACATAAGGGAACGATAAAATATTCAACTTCTTTCCATTCCTCGATACTAACCAAAGATATGCCGCCTATTTCATTTACAACTGATAGTAATGTGCCCTTCTTGTTTATAGAAAGCGAGCAAATGCTGGAATCACGCAATTTAATTCTCCGTTCTTCTTCAAGTCTTTCACGGTCAATTTCAATAACAACTCCATTGCAGGTGGCGCAGTATATAGATTTGGAGCTAGCACAGATGTCTACAATAACATCTGTCGCATCTATGAGCTTTTCTTTAACTTTCGTAATGCCTGTTTTACGCACTTCAAACTCAATTAGATATCCTTCTGATGTGGCGACGTAGACTGTACTGAGTGCAGAGAATGTCCAAGATTTTACTGTTCCCCTTGAAAGCGATAGTTCAGAAACAAAAACGTTTGACTCGGTGTTCCACAAGACAATTCGGCCGCTTCTGTCACAAGTTAATAAAAAGCAGCAATTATTAAAATGCATAACATGTAAACCAAATAAAACAGAGCCAGTCGCACATTTAAAACTTTGTAGAATATTTCCTTGTATATCAAGGCGTATAACATAGTTTGTCTGTGATACAACGTACAAATGATTTTCGCTTGCATCGTGGCAGACAAATGTGATCAATTCATCCTTAAGATCAAATACTTGCCAGTAGTTATCTCTGACTTTGAAGTGATAAAGCTTATTGTCCGTTCCTACGGCAAAATAAAGAAGATCCAGCTTGTCGCCTTTTGTTCTGACGACGCAATAATTCAATGAGCTTCCAGAAGAATGAGAGGGCGAGCAATGCATGTACTTTAAAGTATCGCATCGATACAAAACTGGTTTCCAAGGATCCACATTAAATATTTCTGCATAAGCGTTTCCTAATGGGGAGAATCCTGATGAATCATAGTTACTTAATGGCCGACTTCTTTCAACCAGAGTTATCTTATCCCAAGCATAAATATTCAAGATATGTATTCCCGACTTTGTTGAGCATAACAAGTGTTCGCCATCAGGAAATGTATAAAGCCCGGAAATGTAGTACAGTTCAGGCTGAATAACACCAAGAAAGCGGAACTGAGTAAGAGACCAAACATAAACTCCTCCACCAAGTTGTGAGCCACAAGATCCAGTACAGAACAAAAATTTACCGCACAAACTTACGCAAACGCATTTGGTACCGTGTGAGCCGCCATGGCGTGGAACTTGGACTTCATAACCATTTTGCTTGATCAACGGAAACTTGTCAATGCAGCGCTCGAGCGTAACTGATTGCGCTAAAGGCATCATCATTGAATTCAAATCTCCAAATGTTCTGACGATGTTCAGAGTTTCAGTCTCAACTAAACACAAACAGTTTCCCAAACTAACACTTCCCAATATAAAATGCTTATCGTCTTGAGTGAACGCGCAGCATGATATGTAATGTAGACTACTTTCAGTCTGATGCCATTTAAATTGTTTGGTGGAATTATTAAGGGTTGAGCAAAGAAACACTACGCTCCTATCTGTCACAATCAAAATCTTGTCTCCGGCATTATTCATTAGGGGGCAAACATCGTGAGATAGCTTTCCTTCATGCGCTCCAAAATCTGTAACAGTAAAACGTTTCGTAATTATGTCGATAATTCCAATTTCGAAGATTTGGCTAAATACGTAAAAGAACTCATCATGTTTTGGCATAACCATCCAGCGAAAACTCTTAGGCAAAGCAAATTGGTCGACTTCTTGCACGCTGTCACTGACTTGATATTTGAGTACTCGATTCCTATACAAAGCGTAGCAAAATCTAAAATCGTGTGACCATTGCAAACAAGACATGAAAAAGATTGTTTTGTGTTATTTATTTTAGATTCTGTGGTTATGCCGTTCATTTCTTTCCGTTGTTGGGAGGCATTGCTGTCGGTTGATACTGATGTTGATGGCGTTGTTGTTGCTGCTGCTGTAACATTTGAATACTTTGAGCTGGTGCCCAAACCATGCGCGGCTGGCCCTGCTGAGCTGACGAGTAATTGGAATTGTGTAGACCGTGAGGAGCCGGATAAGGAATCATATAAGCTCCCTGAATAGAAGGTAGCGAATATGGCGGCATACTTGTTTCATTACCAGAGTTGCTCAGGGTCGGCGAAATTGAAACAGGTCTCTGTTCGGCACGTTCAAGCTTTTGTTTCTTCTTTTTCAAAGAAGCTAACGACTCACTTCCTTCTTCAATATCTGCCTTGGCGTGGTTGATAAGACGATGTTTCTTTTCCTTCGTTACTTCAGGAGCTGGTCTAACAAAGTACTTTTCGTAGTGCTTTCTCAACATTTCTGGTGACACGCCCAATTTTCGACTTAACTTTTCATAGTCAGGGTCAGCAGTTTCATCGTCCAGACCAAAATGCTCTCTGTCAAGCAACTTCTGAAATCTCAATCCTTCATCATCAGTAAGATCTCTCGTCGTTCTAGCGGTCTTGTTCGCATCATCAATACGAACATTGCGTTCCTGAACAATTTCTAATTCTTCTTCCAAACTATCTGATGAAACATTGGCAGGAGCGTTAATTACTTCACTTCTGGGAGTTCTTTGTTCAGCATCATCGCCAGAACTCATCACAGTTTCATAAATCGTGCTCAACTCTTTGATAATTGTGGTACAGGTCTTCTTATTATCGCGCCAAATCTTGTCCAATTCCTTTGTCTTTTTATCATATTCATCAATTGTTTTCTTAAGACCTTCTATCGAGCTTACAACTTTTGCCAAGAACATGCCAGGATCTAAGCCATCGCGTTCCTTGAAGAACTTAATGCATTGGAGGTCATTCAGAGTAAAAGTTTCTCCCTTAAAGCTGTCCATTATGGTGCTAGAGTCGGACCATTTTGATCTCAATCTGCTCCGCTTTTATGCTTCGTCTGAAGCTTTAGATTTTTGCTGCCAATCATTTCCAAAGGTTTTCTAAAGCTTCAGACTGAGCATAAAAATGGAGCTGATCATACTGAAATATCTTACAAAATGCTCATTGAAATCAAAAATTTGAGAACTATACAGTTCTTCAAGGACAGACCGAAGTTGGATGTTGACGCGTTTGTTGCGAAGATGGTTGATATGGTTCTGTACCTGCAGCATGATCAGGAGTCGTCTAATTCGTCATATATTCAGCAGTTCGTCTCAGAGATACGTTCCGATATTACCAAGGGTTTAGCTGATGTTCGTGAAAAGCTTCGTAATGATTTGGACCCTTTGGCTTCGAAGTTATCTGCGGTTGTTACTCCTATTGTTACAAGTCAGAATAAGACCCTTAAGGATGACATGTTGGGTGGGCTAGAAAAGTTGGGAGAGACGACTAATGAAATTAAACAACGCGTATTTGGTGGTTCCAGCCAAGTTGGGCAACTTGGCGAGGTTAGTGTCTTGCAGCTGCTTCAAGAAAATCTACCTGGTGCCGAAGTTAATGATGTGTCCAAAGAAGAAGCAAAGGGTGACATTGAAGTTCGTATGCGCGGCGTACAGATTTTGGTTGAAGTAAAGAATTGGATAAGATCAGTAAGTACTGCTGAGATTGAGAAGTTCCGTAGAGACTGCAAAATCAATCGTTGTTCTGGTGTGCTGCTATCATTGAGCAGTGGCGTTGTTGGGAACATGGATAATCGTCCGATGTTAGAATTGTGTTCTCTTGATAATGGCGGTGTTGTCCCTTTGGTTATAGTTCCTAATTGTGGTATGGATGTGGACAAAATTACTATGTGCATTTCGGTGTGTTTGGAGATCATGAAGAACCTTGATAATGACACTCGCGACCAAGAAATTCATGTTGCTCTGGATGAAGAACACGCGAAACAGATTTGTGTTTACCTCAATGAAAGTTTGAGATCATATTCAGTTTCATTGGAGCATTTGGAATCGTATTCTGTGGTCCAGAAGCGCTCCTTTGAGAAAATGCTGAAACTAACAGTCGATACGGCCTTTGTAATGAAGAAGTATCAACCAAATTACGTATTTGCTGATGTTACCACAAAGAATGGCAAAAGAAAGAAGACTGCTTCTTCTTCCGTTGCTGGATACATGGAATCTGCTAGAACCGATGCAGATGTCTTAGACCCTTATCAGTACGCTCCTCCATCGTTATTTCCCATGCATCAAATGGTTCCTGCCATATATTATACACAACCACCTCAAAATGGACCTCAATAAATTCCTCCGCAGTTCAAATGTACTCTCCTATTCGTAAACATGAAGACAATCGCTAATAATCGAGATTTTTTTAAACCGAGAGTCATAATTTGTTGTCGTTTCAACACGAGTTCCTGTTAAAAAATTTGAGGGCTTGACTAAAGAGATTTACTTAAGGCCTTTGTTCATTGTAACTTCAACGAGCAAGAGCTTCAGATAATTGAGCACTTAATTCCTCCAACTTTGACACAATTTCGTCATCAAACTCATTATTGTAAGGATCTTCAAGCCATTTGTCCATGGCATCAAGCTCGGCAAATTGTACCATAGCCTCATCCAATTGAGGATTCTCTTCTAATTTCAAATCTTCGTTAAGTTCACCAACTTTTCTTCTTGCCAACTCCACCACTTCAGTAGGAAACTTCGCCATTTGAGCTACACATAACCCAAAACTTTGGTCACTCCTTCCTTCTTCCACTTTGTAGAGTAATACAATACTTTCAGAAGGGTTATTGTCTTCTTGAGAATCAACGTTCATGGAATCTGGCTCATCTTTTGTAACGACTGCTTTTACATGAAAATTCTTCACTGATCCCTCTGGATGTTGATCTGCCAGGTATGTCAGTTCATGGAAATGTGTCGCAAACACACCATAGCACCCCTTCTTTACCAAACTGTCGGCAATACTCCATGCCAAGCCGAATCCATCAAATGTTGAAGTTCCTCTACCTAATTCATCGATAAGAACAAACGAATTTCTAGTGGCGCTCTTTAGAATTGTTGCAGTGTCCATCATTTCTGCCATAAATGTTGATATACCCTTCAGAGGTTTGTCCCCTGCACCAACTCTGGCCAAGATTGAATCAACAAGTGGAATCTTAGCCGAAGAACATGGAACGTACGAGCCAATTTGGGCCATCACCAAAATCATTCCAATTTGCCTAATAAATGTCGATTTTCCACCCATGTTGGCACCAGTGATGATTTGGAACCTTGCATCGTTTCTACTAAAGAAAGCATCATTCTTGATGAACTCAATTCCATCCTGAAGTTCAAGACAAGGATGACGACTATCTTTCAAATTTAATTCTCCAGTTCCAAGCTCAAACAGCTCAGGCTTGCAATAATTAAGTGTTGCTGCAACATGAGCCAAGCTAGTTAGAACGTCAATAATCTCAACAACACAGTCAGCTTTTTCAAAAACTCTCTGGTAGCTTTTGGTAATATCTACAATTTCGGTCACTAATTCCCGCTGTTTATCATCATATGCCTTCTTAGCGCCATCGTAACCGGAAGATATTTCTTTTAGATCTTTTGTTGTGAATAAAACACCGCTTTTCTGAGTGCTCAACTCTATATAATCCTTTCCTAACTTCTTCGGGATTCCAGCATCATTTCTGGAAACCCTTAAATGGAAACCATGAACAGCGTTTGTGTCAAATTTTAATTTCTTGTCCAAGTCCAAATTGAGAGAATTAGCAATTTCGTTGACAAGTGGACGAACGGCCTTCTGATAACTATCCATTTGGTCACGCAAGCTCAATAACTCGTCATCAAATTCAGGCTTCATGAGATACTCGTGGTTTTTGATGGCATCCAAATCAATTGTAGTTTCGACGAGTTCACCAAATTTCTCAAGGTTCTGATTACACTCTTTTAGGATCTTGAAATGAGTCTGAAGAGAATTCTCATAGCCAGGATGATTAGACAAGAAAACTTCCATGCATTCTTCCAGCTTCTTCAAGTTGATGAAATAATCATACAACAGCGTGATGTCTTTCAACAAGTTTCTTTTTGATTTTCCAGCATTCAGAAGTCTCTTAAGCACATAAGAAACATCGCCCATGCTTTTAAATACATTCTTTTGAATTTCATACATAAACTGAGGATTCTCGACAAACATTTCGACCATGCTCTGTCTTTTCAGAAGTTCATCATAATTCAACGACGGCTGTCTTATCCAACACTCAAGCAGTCTTGATCCTTGCTTTGTGCGGCATTTGTTTAGTATTCCAAATAAAGAAGATGTCTGTGGAGCATTAGCACCACGAGGGAATAAATCCAGCGCGAAAACTGCAGAAGAATCCAAAGACATGAAGTCTCTGATATCATAAACTTCTGGCCTCAATTTGAAGTCGCTATTTTTGTCTAAAGTGGACGCAAGAACTTCTGTAACCAACTTGTTTACAATATCATCTGAAGCAAAAGCCTTCAGAGTCTCGTTGAAAGTCTCAAGCGACTTCTTGTCCATTTCATCCAAAGAATCATCGTTAACATCACTAAAAGCAAGAAAATCCGTCAATACTGAAGATGAAGACGCCTTTTTCGTTCCGCTTTTCAGTGCCGAATACTCAGCGATGTCGCAATTGTTAACAATCGCTCTGATTTTCTTCTCGATCAGATAAGAATCATCGTTGCTCTTCACTTCATATGTAATTTCCTTAACATTAAACTGAAGTAAAAGACTTTCAAACAGAGCATCGACCTGAACGGAATGTTCCTCATCATCTTCCCTTTGCTCCAACAAACAACAGCCGATGCGACCCAAACATAAATCCACGTAAATGCTTTCAATGCGAACAATCTTTTCGCTGGCACAGTACAAAGTGCAGAACATTAAAACGGAAGATATGCTGCTTTCAGGGCAGAAACTCATAAGTTGAAACAGATTCCCAGGCGTGCCAACTTTGTCCAGCGAGTACTTTCGATTAGACCCAGAACCAGACTTGTAGATTTCGATTCTTGTGAAAGCTTTCGCTGACAGGGAATCAATAAGCGATTTAAAAGCCAACTTTGTTATTGTGAGATACGGAACATTGTCCTTCGTTTGCTTGAGAGCAGCCATCGTTTTGTAAACCAGCTTGGCAACCTTCTCGGCGTCTTCCTTCACGCATACAAAGTATTCTTCGTCGTTAGAAAGGAATAGCCTCAAAGAATTATTTGCAAAGGGCAAACTCTTGTGAAACTCGACGATTTGCGAGTGTTCCATCTTTTTCTTGTCAGAAACTCAAAATGGAAGCGTCTCTGGCTCAAGAAGAACTTCAACACAATTACAATGAATTCAAAAAGTTCTTTAAAATGCTTCAAATATGTTACTACGATGATCAGGTCAAGTTAGCAGAAGCATCAAAGGATGCTTCCATCGCGCAAGAGGTTGAGACAACGGATTATTGGGCTATTTATGAGGCAGTGTTAAAGGATTCCACTGAGGGTGAACGTATACTAATCGGTTATAGAAAGCCTGATGGTGTTCTTGTTATAATTGGGACAGAGAAGAAGTATGAATCCTTCGAGCAACTTTTGACTGAGAATAGCCAAGCGTACAAGCAGCAATTTCACGCCGCTGTTGTGACAAAATTGGAACAAATGCTTTAAACGAAACTCTGTTGTACTAAATAGATCAATTTTCCCCTTTCTTAGTATCTGCATCATGCTGTACCGTTGTCTTCTGAACGGAGTTGTTTGAATGTTGTGCATGATCTTGCATAGCTGGTGGTATGTATGCAAATTGATTCGGTAAAACCATGGGATATGTCGCTTGTTGTTGGCGTTGAAGATACGCCGCTTGAACTAAACTCATTAGTTGAGAGTTATTTAGATGCTGCTGAGGAGGCATAGGATACGAAACGAGTTGAGGCCGATAAATCATTTGAGGTTGAAGTGGATGGTAAACGTTTGGCTGAAACGCATAAGTTGGTATTTCTGTTGATTGCTTTGAGATTTTTGTGGGTGACTGATTCTGATGCTCTGGTTGTGGTGTAGGCTTAGCTGGCTTGGTTGGTTTCTTCTTTGAAGGTTCTTCTTCACAATTAGAACAGACATATTCTCCTTGAGACGTCCATTCTGGTGTGACTTCTTTGCCCTCTGCTCTCATTCGATCTTCAGTGCATGAAATGTGTTTCCAGTCCTTGCATACTTCACAACAAACCATCGGAAGGCCATCATCTAGATTTTCACCCGAAACACCACAATAGCAGTCAAACATCCAACCCTGCTGTTGCTGTTTTTTAGAGCCGCCTCGTTTCTTTTTGGATCGTTCTTGAGGTTTCCCTTTCTTCTGTTCTGTTTGCTGTGTCACCGTTTCCTCTTTTTTCTTTACTTCTTCCTCTTTGAGCCTTTTAAGTGCCGCAGCTTGTTCTCTTCTGAGTGTTCTTTCTTCGCGCTCTCTGATTTTTCGTTCCTTTTCCTCTTCTTCTCGTTTCTTTTGATTTCTTTCTCGCCTCTCCATAAATATTTCTGTCCTGGACTTAGGAATCTCATCAGGGTGTTCTTCATAGTATTCTTGTTCTTTCTTTCTAGCTTCAACTTCTTCGAAACGACTTCCTAGACGAGTAGATCGTTTCCGATTCTGTAAAGCAAACTCTAATTCTTTCTTTTTCTTCTTTTCTGTAAGAACTGGAATAACTTGTGGAGTAATGTCATTAATTAGGAATTTGTAAAACGACTTGTCCCGCGGATGAGTGCTGCTTTCAAATCGCTTAGGAAATTCTGTCCAATCTTCAAGTGTTATACAAACAGGCTTCCAGTAGCTTCCATCTTCCTCTATTATATCAGGATCAACATCAGACAATATAGCGTCTTGTTTCTGATCATCGCTGTTGTCTTGTTGACCTGCCCTTCGCCTCGTCTTGAATTTGGGCCTCTGATCTTCAGGTAAAGTCTGCCGATACATGCGATTATCATCAAAGAGCCAGTAAATATTTCCTTTGAAGTCGTAACCAATTGGATCTACTCGCCAAAGGTTTTCCTCATCCTCTGCAGATTTCATCTTGACCTTCCACCGCTCAACGTCATCAAAAGCCAATTCACAGATCTGATAAAGACACAGAAGCCTTTGCTTTCCACTCAGCTGCCAAAACGAGTCAAAGTCGGTCGTAATATCGTCCATGGTCGCCTTGTCCTGCAAGATTTTTCTCAAGAACTGTTCCCAATTATCTTTAGCAACGATTAATCCACAGCAATTCCTTAAAAGACTCATGGCGATCTGCGTCAATACCAAACTGGCTTCCGGATGTAGCAAGGCATCCTCAATGACCTCAGTATCAAGATCATCCTTGATTTTAAGCGCAGGTTCAAAAGTCAACAGAAATTGGATAAAAGCAGCGAACTGCCACATACATCTGAGTAGATAACGGTCTGATAAGTTAAGCTGAACGGCGATATGATGAAACCCAACCTCTTTCTATCGAATTAAATTCCATTTGATGGTCGCTTGACCTGAAATGTTGATCGCAAATCGAAAATGAAAGGAATCTATTTTGTTGCATTCTTCTTTTGCTTGATACTTTCACTTCCATATAATCTTTCGTTAAGTTCCTTTTGTCGCTGAGTTCTAGCTGCCTGAATCTGCGTCATAAATCCTTCCTTAAAACTGTCTTGGGCTTTTGGTGCAGATAAAACACTTTTGCCTTTTACCACGGTTCCAGTTTTAGATTCTGCAAATATTCTCCTCAATGCGAATGAAGATATCAGCGATATCACACTATTAGATGTCCAATAAACGCAAAGAGCTGCAGGAAACTGTGCCATGAACGGAACTGATGTAATTGTCATGATTCTGAATATTCGCTTCATCTGCTGAGACTGTTGACTTTGACCAAAATCGGCGCCTGTCTCGAGTGTAATTAAGAACAGGGCGGCAGTTGTTAAAGGCAAAACGTAAGTTGGATCAGCAATAGTCAAATCATTAAACCATAATGCACCACCAGTTTTCATTGATGTCAACTCCAAAGCAGTAATATCGCGCAATGCCATGAAGAAGGAAAAGAATATCGGAGCAGTAGCAAAAGGAGTCATGAGATTAGACAGCGGATTTAAGTTAACGCTCTGATAAAGCTCAATAATCTTCTTCATACATTCGATGCTTTTCTCCTGATTACCCGCGTCTCTGTGCATCTTCTGTTCTTCAGTTAATCTGAGTACATCATCTTTGATCAATTTAAGTTTAGCCTGGTTCTTGTATGCTTTCATTTGAATAGGAAACACGAGCAAAGAACGAGCGGCTAATGTGGATGCGACTATCGTTGCCCACCATGGCATTCCTGTCGTGATATAAACGCTTTCCAGCAAAGATTCTACTAATCCAGGTGGTGTCCAATGTGATAATCCCATGCTTTGAAGGTCTCCAATTTTAGTCACGTCTTGAGCAACTCCGGCAACTGTGCCATTTCTTCTTCTGAATTGAATATTCGCTGCTGGCGAGATACCCAAAACTACGCGGCTGTTTGCCAATCTTACTTTCGATCCGATCAAGAACATCTAGAGGAAAATCTGGTATGGAGTTACAAAAAGAGTTTGATCTGAACAAGTTAAAGTTGCGCCATGTGTTGATACACTAGGGTCTAAGATATCTCTGCATTTGCTTGCACTTGGAGTATGGTAAACATTAAGAAGATGCAACAATCTCAAAATTTCCAAAGCTGAACAAAACCGCTGCAAAAACAAATTTTGAATAACTTGCCGCTGTGGCGCAGCCGTTAGCGCGTCTGACTTCGGTCAAACGAGTCTTCAGAAGGTCGTCGGTTCAAATCCGGCCTGCGGTGTTTTTGGTCTGAGTAACTTTTTGTTGCGCTCCTTGCTTGTTAACCTTCTTCAATTGTATCACTAGTATCTTTGCATTCCTTAGGTAAGACTGAATTGCATTTTAAATATTCTGTATTGTATAGTGCTGCCCGTTTTACATCATTTTTCCGAATCCGCATCACAAAGATAAGGTTCGCGCCCTAGACAAGATCATAGCTTCGATTGTCGATCGTCCAATTTTCCATTCCGTTAAAATTTTTCTCGTAATCTAATTGCCAATACGTAAACATTTCACAAGCCAGGCGATCTGGTTCTACAAGAAGTTATTTATAGAATGGAAAAGGGCAGTTTGTCGAGAAAAAGTACCAACTCTAAGGGATCAATTGCATCTATATTATCGCACGATGATGGACTTCCGGAGGTGGATGATATGGAAGAAGAGGATAATGATTCAGTTTATGCGCCGACACAAGCTGTTCGCCCCGCGACGAATGCAAGGCAACAGGTGCCATGGTCTGTGGATAGTGGATTAAGCGCATTAGCGGAAGCAACGGAGGCCGTGCATCGAAATAGCGACGGCGGATTAAGTACTTCAGCTTATTCTCTCAGACATAGACTGAATACATTGCCAGGATTACCACGCATTGACGGACATGATTCTGATTCTGAAGATTTGGTCGAAAGTTCACAAAGCATCGTTTCCACCGATGAACGCGCCACATCGATGAGGGCCTTGGGCCCCGATGCATCATCGCTAGTGTTTTTGCCGGGGAAGAAACAATTTCACTTGTTCATTCAACAACAGCCTGTTCATGTAAGGAAATGTTCCGTAACTGAGAAAGACAAGAAGGTTATTGACCCTCCTCCCATTGTACGCGTAAGAGTTTCTGATGAAAATGGAAAGTTCTATGAATGGTATGATTTTGTTGGTGTTTTGAACAACTAAACTAATTGCTTTTGTAGTCATAATCTTTCAAACTCTGCTTATTTGGTCATGACTGCGTCAATTTTGGAAGTTATTGATGATCAAGAGGTCGTCGATATGCCTCAAGATGAGCAAGCTTCCGTGTTACTTGGGACAAAAACTGTGGTGGGATATCCGTTATACGATGAGGATGGACGCCCTGGTTTATTCTTCATCTTCTCAGATTTATCGTGTTCCAAAAAGGGAATATTTTACTTGAAGTTTGTACTCTACGACATCACTAGGTAAATATTTATTTAAATCTTACAATTCCTTTAATGTCTTAGCCACTTTCAATTGGACACACTTATGCGCCAGAACTCTCAAGTCCAATGCTCGGATGAAATGAAGGAACAATGTTCAATAATCTCCTCCGAGTTCACTTGCTTCGGCAAGGCTCAATTTCCTGGTACTAAAGAATCTACTTCTCTAACAAAGAATTTTGCCAGCCAAGGCATAAGACTGCCGATCAGGAACAATACAGGTGGTCAAGCTAACTAAGTCTGCCTTAAAGGGTATGGCATTACGAAAATACACTCAACAATACGTGAAACATTTCACTACAATTACTATTCATGCGAAATAAAAGACTGCGTTCGTATCTACGTTCTGCTTTTGAAACTGGGTTTTTTACGCAGCGACGAATTGATGGCTACGAAAGGTGCACACAAGCGATTATTAAAAGAATACGCAGCAATTCAGCAGTCACCGCCGCCTTTTATAATTGCTAAGCCAAATGAAAAGAACATATTGGAATGGCACTATGTGATCAGTGGACCACCAGATTCGCCATATCACAATGGAGAATATCATGGAAAACTGGTATTTCCGTCACAGTATCCATTTGCCCCACCTTCAATTTGCATGATAACACCGAATGGGCGCTTTAAGCCTTCGACTAAACTCTGTCTGAGTATGTCTGACTTCCACCCAGGTAACGCTTTGCATAGCTCTTCATTCGTTTAATTTATAGAAAACTGGAACCCTGCCTGGAGTGTTGCATCGATACTTACTGGCCTATTATCATTCATGCTGGAGAATACTGAAACCACAGGAAGTATCACAACAACTGAGAGTGAACGGAAGACGCTCGCAAAAAAGTCACGACGTTACAACAGGGAACAGAACCCAAAGTTCGTTGAAATGTTTCCGGACTTGGCCAGAGAGTCTAAAGAGCTTCCTGATGATATCGGGAAACCAAAGGCAAAGGAGGAATCTAGGAAGTCGTCGCAGCCAAAAGATGCTCTAGACGGCGATATAATTATTAATGAGGTTAGACATTTCGTAAACAGCGGAGGATTTCGAATGTTCGTTGGTGGCGTTCTTGTCTATTTTGTGATATCATACCTTTTGAATACAGTGCAATAGATCATGCGTTATTTTCTTGTAACAGGAGCCAATAGGTAGCCTGCTTTCCGGATGTAGGATAGTCTTTAACTTTTACCAATTAGTGGTGTCGGGTTTGGTTTACTGGAGTCTATAATGGGTGCGTACAATGAGGACTCTAGCATAGAAGATGATCCTTTGACTCTGATTTTGGC
>JALGPX010000187.1:0-17558 GCA_023515795.1 Amoeboaphelidium occidentale | reverse complement strand
TGATTACATTACACACTTGTGGCACGTCTTGCACCATCGGGATGCGCTAATGGGATTTTACAGAGAAATGCGCTGGCGACGCTTAAGGTGGAAGACGCGAATTAAACGACAGAAGGCGTATGATACTTTATATAAGGAGCTTGCTGCTGGTGCTGAAGATGTTGTGATTGCTTATGGTGGTGGAGGTTTCAGTCACAACTCCAGAGGACATCCACCCACTCCAAACAAGCACTTGTTTCAAGAGTTGAAAAGAAGAACAAGAAGCAGATTAGTCCCTGAATTCAGAACGAGCAAACTGTGCTCATTGTGTGATAATGTGTTGGTTCAATCCGATATCTGGNTATATAAGGAGCTTGCTGCTGGTGCTGAAGATGTGGTTATCGCATATGGAGGTGGAAAGTTCAGTCACAACTCCAGAGGACATCCATCCACTCCAAACAAACATCTTTTCTTGGAATTGAAACGAAGAACAAGGTGCAGGTTGNAAGATTTAAGGCTGTGATGACTGGTTGCTACCATGAAACCTCAACAGATGTGTTGGAATGTTCAAACAGCCGCTAGCAAGAGATATCTGGTACCAGATACTCTATTAAAAAAGAACAATTGGATAGCAGCTGATCGTGAGAGGGAACTTGTAATAACTTTAACTCCAACACCTTGTTGTTACAATACCGATGATTACATTACACACTTGTGGCACGTCTTGCACCATCGGGATGCGCTAATGGGATTTTACAGAGAAATGCGTTGGAGAAGACTCCGGTGGAAAAAAAGAATTAAGAGACGGAAAGCTTACGACACTTTATTCACGAAATTGACGGGTGGTTTGGAAGATGTGGTTATCGCATATGGAGGTGGAAAGTTCAGTGACAACTCCAGAGGACATCCACCCACTCCAAACAAGCACTTGTTTCAAGAGTTGAAAAGAAGAACAAGAAGCAGATTAGTCCCTGAATTCAGAACGAGCAAACTGTGCTCATTGTGTGATAATGTGTTGGTTCAATCCGATATCTGGTCGATCAAGAGTTGTAACAATCCCAACTGCTGGACCCGCTGGAATCGTGATGTGAATGGTGCAAGAAACATCATAAGAGTTGCCTTATACATGAATGCCAATGGTGGTGAAAAGCCGGAGGCGTTCCGTAGGGAAACTACTCTGATGTTTCAACACCATCAAATGCCTCAATGTGATCACGACGCAGAAACTAGGTAGAGGCAGCCAATGATGTTCTGGGAAAGTCTTGATTAGCAGTAGTCTTAATGTAAGTTATAGTTTTAACTTATGTTAGGATGCTTCTGTGTATTGTGACGCATTGTGATCGTGCGACTACGACTTACGAGTTTTTTTCGTTGATCATTTTGCTAGAAAAGCGCAATAAAAGAAGATCCAAACAATCAGCCTGACGAGATCCATGTCGAAGACGAAGATGAGCATGTTAATAAGTATATTCGTATTGCTGAAGAACATAAGAGGGGAGTATCAAGTATCTCTGCTTACGAAGATTTGTCGTTCATTCCGGCAACATCTAACATGTGCGAGAGAGCCTTCAGTATCGCATCGAATATCTTCAGAGATGATCGCCAATCCATGGAGAATGGAACGCTGGAAGCCATTATGTTGCTTAAGTTTAATGATGACTTATGGGATGAGAGGTTGGTAGGAAAGTACGCAGGTTGTTGAATTTTTGAAATAAAATTGATATTTTCAGGTCATTTATTGGGTTCGCCTTGAATAGTGACAATTATACTTCTGGAGTCTACAGAGAATAAGATGAAAGGAAAGCATGAAGATGATTACGCGCTCGGTCTCTGTGCTCCAATAGCCAGATGCCTTGCCATGTTCCAAGAGCGAGCTTACCGTTCTTTATGGGAATATTAAGGCTAACTCCACACAATGTACTCTTTCCGTGTGCAGGCATATCATCTTTACCTTCCATTGTATGCTCATAGGGAAAGGACTCGGGGCAAACATGATTTAGTATCCGTTCCATATCTACTCGTACGTCGGAATCGTAATTTTCATTGATGGTCAGTGAGGCAGAAGTGTGCTGTACTTTCAATTAGTCATAAAGCTCTTGGAAGAATATTACGAAAGAAGTTTGCGATTCCGACTTTGAAGTCACTCAGCTCCGGAACTTGGCGTTCGATTTCGTTCTGTATTAAGTGGCAGCCGCGTGGTTTACGGGCAATTTCGAGAGTTTTCTGAACCCACATCCGATTGCGTTTTCGCAGTTTCAAATTTAAAGAAGCGATTGAAATGAGGGCGACTGGAACGCTAAAGCGCCCTGGTTACGGAAAGCAGGGAAAAATCATTCAATTGAAGTCGAACTTCTTTCGTGTGTCTTTTCCCTCTTCTGATGTGTTTGCTTACAACTTTAAAACGGAACCGATCTGCACTGCATTGACGAAGAGGTTGTTATGGGCGAAGATCAAGGAAGAAGTTGCCGATAAATCTACGGTTGCTGGGATGATATACGACTGTCAAACAAGTAAAGTATTTTGTACAAAAGATTGTAAAATTCCATTGAATTTGAAATTACGAGTTATGTTGAATGATGTTGTGTACTTGATCGTGTTTGAATTGGATCGCATAATTCCAATGAACCTCTTAAATGAGGCGCTGTATGATGAAACATTGGAAGTTCCGGAACATTGTGTTGAAGTACTTAAAGCTGTTTTTAGGTACCAACCATCTTACCATTTCTATGTTGTTGGCCAGTCATATTTTTCGAGGCAGAATTGTATGACTTTATCGGCAGGGGCTGAGTGTTGGTCTGGCTATCATCACAGTGTCCAAGTTGGTTCCGGGAAGACTTTGTTGAATTTGGACATTAGTGCTACAACTTTCATCGAAGCAGTCAATATGGTAAAACTATTTTTTGAAGTTGTCGGCAAACCAATCGATAATGTAGCGGAAGCTGACAGGTCGAAGTTTGAGAAATTTGTGAAAGGTGTAAAGTTTTCCATCAACCACAGAGGCCCTATGAAAAGAAAATACAGAGTGACTGGAATCACTAAACAATCTGCTGAAGCATTGACATTTCAGCCAAACCCGGAGCATCCGGATGAGATTGCAGTCAAAGATTATTTCCAACAAAGATATGGAATTGCATTGAAGTATTCCATGTTACCATGTATCAAAGTGGTTACATCACAGGAAAATATGCCAAACAAAACAATTTTTTTCCCCTTGGAAGTTTGCGATGTTGTCGAGGGACAAAGGCACAGCAAGAAGCTAAATGAAATCCAAACTGCAAAAATGATAAAGCAAACTTGTCAAACTCCAGAACGACGCAAGGAAAATATTGCCACTGGATTCTCTGCAATGGGGTATGATAAAGATGAAACATTGAAAGCTTTTGGTTTGAACATCAACACAGAGATGATAACCGTAAGTGGAAGAGTACTTGACGCCCCGGAGCTTAGTTTCCATCCAACGTCACAAGAACAGCATTGTATTCCGAAAGAAGGCGGTTGGAATATGAAGAATAAGAAGTTTCCTATTGGTGGGACTTTAGAAAGCTGGATAGTTTGCCAGTTTGGCTGTGACGACAAAAAACACTACGTCGGCAACTTTGTCAAAGAACTTGTTGGTACAGCCGTTAGCTTAGGAGTAAAAGTGCTGACTCCAGAGCCTGCAATTCTAAACTTTCCATCGCTCTTGGCTCCTCTTGAATTGAATTTGAAGGTTATTTGTCTTAAAGTTGATGAAGTAACTTTTAGATGGCATGGGCTGCTGTGGGCCAGTCGTTGAACAAACAGCCGCAGCTTTTGTTATGCGTTCTACCCAACTCCAATGCTAGTCTTTACGGAGAGATTAAGAGAGTTTGCGATACCATATTGGGAGTAGCCTCGCAATGCGTTCTTGTCAAGCACACTTTACAGCCAAAGAGGCAATATTGTGCAAATGTCGTTTTGAAAATCAATGCGAAGTTGGGTGGTTTAAATTCATTTCTATCTTCAACACAAATACCTTTCATTTCTGAAATACCAACTATTGTATTTGGAGCAGATATAATTTTTCCATTGGGTTCAGATCCAAGCAGAAAATCTACCGCATCTGTAGTGGCTTCTATGGACGCTAAAGCTGCACATTATGTTGGCTGCTCGTCATTACAGCCAGTTTCGTCTTCAACGATTGTAGAGATGAAAAGTATGGTCAAGGAACTCTTGTTGCATTTTTACAGAAGTAACAACAGGATGAAACCAGAGAGAGCCATCTTTTACAGGGACGGTATTTCTGATACAAAGTTTGGCAGCGTTTTGGAGCATGAAGTCAGAGGGTTCAAGGAAGCTTGTAATGAATTGGAGAATGGTTACAATCCGCAGTTAACGTATGTAATTGTTCAAAAGCGTCATCATGCAAGATTCTTCAACATGGACGGTGAAACAAAAAATGTTCCTGCTGGTACTATTGTAGAGAAGGAAGTCACTGATCCAAACTTCAACTTTTATCTTTGCAGCCATGCAGGACTTCAAGGTACTTCAAGAGCGGCAAGATACCATGTATTGTTTGATGAAAATGAATTCAGCCCAGATGCAATCCAAGAACTGTCCTACAGATTGTGCTACACGTACGCGCGCTGCACAAGATCGGTTTCAGTTGTTCCTGCTACATATTATGCGCATCTTGTTGCATTTAGAGCCAGGTTTCACTTACCTTCAGATGAAACCGAAGAGTTAATTGAGGGCGCTAGTATTGCTCCCATCAAGGCGCCATTACATGAACTCTTGTATTTCATCTGAATGAAATAGAAGACAATTTAGTGGATTTTTATTCTTTTACTCAGAATATACTTCGACATAATGGACACGTTGAGTTGCTACTCGATTTAAACCATTTGAATAGACACGCGGAGTGGAATTTGTTCTTGCACGTTTTACATTGCTTTGAAGGCAGAGTACGATCATAAGAACCAACCACACAGTAACAAATTGCGCATTCTTCCACTCCATCAAAATGTTTTGTGACATTCTGTTTCCAAACATTGAGGCATTCTAACAAAGTTCCATTCTGCGAGTTAAGGACTGCAAAACAGTTAAGAATCCATCGTTTCCATTTATCTTCAGTCACACCAACTCTTTTAGACCCTTCAATCTCAACTTGTTGAAGAGGATAGTCTTTTGGTATTCTTATCTTCAGCTCTGGCTCGACATCCTCAATCTTGTACTTTCCAATTATTTCGCACGAAGTCGTCGAGAAAAGTGTTCTTACTGAGAAAGTGTCATCCGACTTTCCTTGTATGTCGCTAACAACTGAAACTTCGTCTTTGATCAATGCTGGACTATAGTACGCTTCCACATATGATGCGATCGCAAGACTGATTTGTCTATCCCGAATGGATCCATAGATTTCTCTAAGCAGTGAAGGAAGGTGCCTTATTATTCTATAAAACACTTTTGCTGCAAGTAGTTGCAATGCTACCGGAGAGTCGTAGTCAAAGTCTAAACATTAGGATCATGAAACAAAGAACATTACTCTCGAAATCAAATACTTCAATATCCCATTTTTCAAGATTAAAAGGTCTTCCGATATTGGTTCCGATATTTAGTATTTTCACAACTATAAGCAAGACTTTTGTGAATATTTCAATCATCCCACCGCATGTAAAATACTGTTGCTTCAACTTGAAACTAGAATACTCGAAAAAGTCCAACAGAATCATCGTTTGAGTTAAAATAGCCAGAAAGCCCTCTTTTTCTCCTGCGGGATATGCTGAAGGCGCAGTAGAAAGAAATGAAATGAGACTTTCTGGTAACTTCGCCGAGTCTTCATCGACAACCGAATCACTTCCTACAAGCTCCAAAGCCGTTGATAATGCAATAACGAGTTCTCTTGTCAATTTATCTAGAAGAATAAATCCACTCATGATTGCTGATGGACTGCTAATCTTCATAACATTAAGGATCTCTTGGTAACTCCACTGAAGATTTATGAGCTCAACTGGAACAAACTTCAAACATTCAGCTGATATTGAGTGAAATCGAACAGAAACTAATCCTTTGAATCCTCTAACACTTAGATTTACAAAGTTTTGGTAAAGCTTTGAGGCGATCTTGTTTAAAAGCGCCTCTTTGATTATCTCTTTAAACTTAGTGGGAATATAAACACTAGCTGACAGTTGAAGTAAACCCAAAGCACTTTGGTATGCGAGAAACTGAATGCAATCGTCTTTTGGGGAGAGAATCAATGACGAAACTATCTCGCATATAAACATGTAGTCATCCTGCTGCATTCCGCCCAAAACTAGCAAATAAGGTATCAATTGCACTACGATAGCTTTAGGTATATCACGCTCTTCGGAATTTTGTAGTTGCAACAAGTAACCTTTCGCAATTGTATAAATTTCTTGAAAACATGTTACTTCATGAACACTAGAATTTTCAAGTAGGTCTTCGTAACAATCTACAGCAGTCTTTTCCATTCCTCCGGTTTTGAATAAAAGAACAAGATTCATAGGATTATTCAAGAACATTTCGCACAAACTAAGTGAATCTTTAGCAAAATTTAGGTAAAACCGTTGCCATTTAACCGAAATATTATCCAATTTAGAGTTTGATGCAAAGCTGACTCTTTCAGAGATGCCCAAGAATCTAAAAGCGTAAAATGCTGCCTTTTCAAATCCAAGCGATAACAATTTTCTCACAATCAAAGTTGTCCAAGTGTTTTCCTGAAGATAATCCTCGAATGAAACAGTTTGCTCGGTTTCAGTTCCAAGTAGACCTATCCGTGACCTCAAAACATCGACAAATGATTTCATAGCCTCTAGTGATGCGGTATACTTGCTGTAATCATTTAACGCAAAGAAGTCTATGCATAGCTGCATTCTTCGAAACAAGTTAGATGCTCCATCTATGAAATCCTCCTGTTTCGCATCGATATTGAATTCGTGTTCTTTTAGATAATTCACAAAGTAAGACACATTCAGTAGTTCTTGATCAAGATTCAAGCTTTCCTCCAGCAAAGGTGATATTAATGAGTCGTCTATCAGACTGTACTCTACTAGAGTCTTCTTTTCTTCCCAATCTTCAGATTTACTGCTATAAGATCGTTCGAACAGAGTCCAAAATCCTTCAGGGAATAACTTCAAGAGATGTTCAGTTACTAACATGGTTTTCTTATCAAATCCTTTTTCAGAACAGCGTAGCAAGTGTTCCGCGTGAATTCCAACAAGACGGCTCATGTTTCCATTTGAGATGATAAAAGATTCAATACTATCGCGAGTCTCAATGTCTTCAAAAGCGACCGCGGTCATCGATGAAATCATTGTGTATAGAAGATAATCTAACTCCCTTAGTTTGTGCTTCTGATCATTTCTGTTGAGAAGATCCGAAACTGCAGTGAAAATCTTCTGAAGCAGGACCACTTCAGCATTTTTCAGCAAGACTGACGAGAACAATGCAAAAATTGAATTCAGAATACCCTCAAACTCAGTTAATGATCCATTGGAACATATCATTTCTAAGATCTCAAAAGACGAATTTAAGTCCAAATTAATTGAAGATAAATCAATGGGCTTTCTACACGACACTGACGCTTTCAAGTATTGCATCATGATAGAATTATTGGATGGAATATCCTTGGCAGAAATCTCATCACCGGACAATATAATGACTTCAAACATACTTGCTAAACTATCCCCTGATCCAACAAACAAATTCTGAACACGATGTCTGTCAAATGAAATCGCCGATAAAAGAGTGCGGCTCAACAATTGCTTCGCCAATTCCAGCAAGCAAGATAAAAGCTGAGTGTCTTCGCTATTATTAATCGTATTCTCTATATACTTTTTGAGGTCATCCAGCAGTTCTGTTTTTCTTGGATCTTCGAGCGTTTCTATGATATCGCAGTAATGTGATATTCCTTCTATCCGGAAATCCTTGATAAAATCCAGCTCTTTCTTAAGAAATGTGACAAACGAGCTTACTAAAATGGGCTTTTCATTGCGGCATTTCTTTAAGAATCCAGATAAATACTCCCTAAATTTCTTTGGATCAATTCTTTCGTAAAGCAACTTATTCCTCTCCGTCAAAAGATAATCGTGAACTGGCTTCTCTAGAATTCCAAGAACAATTTCGTCTTTCTGATTACTCTGAAATGATATGATTTTTAAGCAATCGAAGTAGCACTGGATTAGTTTGGAAGAAAATTTGGGCTGAAGAAGGTGTCCTTGAAACAAGCCCTTCCATAAGTTATCCATAAACTGCTGATTGAAGTTGCAGAACTCTGTTTCATCTTTGAACCTTGTTTCCTTTATCAGAGCTAGAAATACAGAAATAGTTTCATATGATACTGAAACTGCTCCATAACAACCTGCGGAAAGGAAAGAGAACAAGGATTTCCAAAATCGTGGAAGTTCATTCGAATCAGGCCAAATATCGTAGCGGTGTAAGCATATCAACACCAAATTCCATAAATCAGAGTAAATTGAAGGATCTTTCTCTGCAAAGCATTTGGTAACAAAGCATGATTTGAGTTTAGCTTTGTGTTGAGAAAACAAATCTAAAAATTAAATTAAATGCAAAATTGATGAAACCTTTGTAGTTTTGACCAACACAAACCATAAACGCATACAATGATTTCTTGACAAAAGAATCTTGACCTGAAAAGAGTGACCAAATGCTATCGCTGGATAAACTAATAGACAGTTTGCCTTCAATGAGAGTCTTATCTGACAAATTTTCTATCAAGTAACATAAAGATTGCAAAGCCCCGGATAACACTCTAGAAAACTTGCTTTCCATGTCCTCTTTGGTAACAAATCTTGGATCACTAAGAGTATCAGGCTGTTTAATCAATATCATGTCGCTACAGAAAAGCATGATACTCTCCGCGCAAAACGACATAACAGCTGCACGCTTGTCCTCTGGAAATAATTCATCAAATATCCCTTTAGATAAACGCGCTACGTCATTATTGCTATCAAACCAGGAATTCATCCAAACGCCAATTAATTGTTTCAGATACGGAGCCATTTCCTTCTTTAATCTTTGAGCTATTCTTTGCAATACCTGGTTACAAAGTAAACGCACCCTTTTATCAACATCAATACTCAAAACCTCGTATGTCCCGGCAAAGTGCGGCATTAAAACTTTTAAAGTTTCGATATCTTCCATGGAACTTATCAATGAGTCTAATTCCTCCATTGCTTTTAGCTTTGTCTTTTCGTCTCTCTTGTTTAACTTCTTCAGGACCAACACCAACTGTGGATCTAAAGAATCGTAATCACTCAGACTTGTTTGCATCGCTAATGTGCCAAGACCCTTCACTAAACTCGACGCCCCCATCCCTGAGAGATCCCCAGAAAGACTACAACAAGTCAAATTAATGTTTTTCAATTAAGAATAATCAACCTGCTTTTGATCTTTTGCTTCGAACCTTTTGGCATTTCTAGATTTCGATTCTTGTCAAGAAAAGATCAAATGCTTGAAGAATCTGATTTCAGTTTGTTTGTAGAACCTTCGGGATACTTTAAGCCTGAAGCTGAGCCAAGTAAACACGCGTTCAAAAGAAATGGAAATGTTAATGGACCAAAAGAGATCAACTTTGAATTGATCGGAAACCACAGCTTATGGGCACATGTTGTATGGAATGCCGGAAAATTTATCGCAAACTACTTTGACGCAAACGCGAATATTGTTAAAGATAAAAGCGTTTTAGAATTGGGTGCCGGTGCTGCCATCCCTTCGATAGTTGCCGTGCTTGATGGTGCGTCAAACGTTGTGGCTACTGATTATCCTGAAAGAGAGATTATAGATATACTGCAGCAGAACATAAAAGGGAATGTTCCATGTGATTATCAATCTAAAATACATGCTCTTGGCTACTTGTGGGGCAGTGATACTCGAGAACTCATTGACCTAAATAGAGGGCACAAGTATGACATTATCATTATGAGCGATTTACTATTTAACCACTCAGAACACGAAAAGATGATGAAAACGTGCACTTCTGTGCTCTCTCCTAATGGTTCCGTTATAGTCGCATACTCACATCATCGTCCTCATTTGGCACACAAGGATTTAGATTTTTTTGAAGTCGCTAACAGACACGGAATGGAGGTCGCGCATGAAAGCATTCATAAGATGGGAGTTATGTTTGAAGAAGATCCTGGTGACGTTTATCTGCGTGAGAATGTCTTTATGAAGGAGTTGAAGTTCAAACGGAACTGAATTTAGCACACTAATTGGCTCAATTCGAAATAGATTAAAAGCACAGCATTCACAAAGACTAAATAACTTTTAAGATCTCCTCCGCTTATGAGTCTCAAACGTCATGGCTGAAGCAATCATTGCATGATCTTGCGTGATCACAGGGGCGAAGAACAAATGCCTCGTTTCATTTCTGCAGTTTCTTATTTCTCGCGGACAAAGATCTTCTTACACTTAATGGAGTGGTATGACATCGTTTCGGAAGCCGTAGGATGGGTAATCACTAATGTGGAAGCGACCTTACGTTCTTGCTAGACTTACTTTGCTTGCTGGAGCATTTCTTTTTACCCACAGCTCGTTCTAAACTGGAGAAGGAAGAGCTCAGCGGGCCTTTCTATGGATTACCTTTTGCTTGGTTGCTGGGGCTTCTTTTGTTATTTTGTAAATTTGTTCGAAGCTGCAACGTCTGATTCGTAGGTGTATCATATTGTGCTTTTGACCTCTGAAAATGTACGCGATGAATACCGGCGAAGAAATAATGAGAAGGACAATTTAATTCGGATTAACGATGCTGCGTTCTCTGGTCATGCATTCCTTCTAACACTTCTCACGATAATTCAATCGATGTATTACGATGGTTCAGGAAAGCGAAATTCTTCTTACATCGTCTCCGCATTTATTGTGGCATCTTTCCTGGGTTCTCTGTTTCTGTTAATCGCATGTTCCGCAAACGCTTTTTCATGGCTTGATCTTATAAACTTTCTCGGTTCTATTAAGGCAGTTGTTACAGTGCTCAAATATTTACCGCAAGTTTGGCTCAATTACAAACGCAAATCCACAGAGGGTTGGAGCTACGGAAACGTCATTTTGGATTTTACTGGTGGAATGTTATCAGCTGGGCAGTTATTTTGGGATGCTGCATTTCATGACAATATGGAGGGCATCGGTGGAGCTCTTGCGAAGTTCATTATTGGATCTACAAGTATGGTATTTGATGTTGTATTCTTTTTTCAGAAATTTATCTACAGGAAAACTTCCAAAGATGCTCTTTCAAATGAAGAGGAAGGTCTTTTGGGCGAAGATGAGATAATTAATGATTCTGAAACCACCGCGTAAACTGTTTCACCTTTCTTCGATTGTTCTTCACCAGAATTTAATTTTTATGTTATAATAATGAAGCCATCCAGAGAATAGAGCTAATAAGAATGCATATCCGATAAGAATCAGGAAGGCTGTCAAATCATCTGCGAATAAAGTCTTATAATTCATGTTAATTAATCCCGTGAGCAAATTGGCCTTCAGTTAAAAATTTGCAAAAGAAAACATACCACAAGAAAGACAGAGAATTGATTTCTGTTTACAGCATTCAACAGAAAAGGCGTATCAGCTCGCTGAAACATTTTGGTAATACTTAGAACAACAAGATTCAAAGCTGTTACACCCAAAACGAACATGCTGTTTACCATCCTCCTCGAAGTCAGAAAGCCTTGTACGGTCAATGAGACGTAGACAAACGATAAAACAAATCCGTGCATGCCCCATGAGCTATTACTTGATCTGTCGACAGTCTGAGTTCCGATGGATGCACCAACAAAAAACAGTCCCAAGTAACCTAAAATAAGAAGAAATAGATAAAAGCTCACCAATGAAACTGCATACTCCCTCTTTGTTGGCTGATAATAAATCTAGCCTTGGTGCATGGTTTATCCAGTCTTCAAGTCCGAATCGAAGTGCAATCTCGTAACCTGCTAGTATCAGCAAACCAGTTTCCAAATAGGGAAGTTTTACTCGTTGCTGAAATAAAGATACAAAAGGAGACAGTAAAGCAAGAGTAAAAAAGAAATTCCAATGGACACCATACTCTGAGACATGCTCCTGATAATTAGCGCTTTTCACAAATAGCAATCTTGCTAAGCCAAGGAGAAGCAATGGAATAGAAGATCGTACGGAACTTATCAAAGATGCCCCATTATTAATCTTTCTTCCATGAACTAAGCCTTGTGAAAATATTATTGATCCTGTGCCAATATCCATCAACGAGATTCCATACGTTTCAACTTTAACAAAGCGTCTCGGAAACAAAGGAAAATCCACAGCTAGAATAGCAAGGCAGGTGTATATCATAGTCATTGATCGATAGACAGTCAAGAACGCAGGTCGTTCAGTGTCTTTTGCGTTTGCACGCCTTTGCTTATTTTGTGCACCTTCGTTAGACACTAAAGCGAATATCCAAAGCACAGCACTCGCTATCAGCCCATAATTCACAAATGTAACACATAGAAGGGGCAACACAAAGAAAAATAAGAACTCAAAGAGCAGCTGAGACATGAAAGAGTTTCCTATTCGACCAGCAAACGGAATAGCAGCCTACCCATAAATAAATCCCACAAAGCGACATAAAATACCAATGGCGCACTGATGATGAGCAGTATTTCTAGGAATGAACCTCCATTGTGGCCTGTAACAGCCATTTCTTGAAGCTTTTTGTAGTCGTCCATCTGACAACGAAACGCAGTTAAAACGCAAAAGAATAATTTCGTTTAAGTAATTGCCATTCAGCCTAATTGCGGTATCGATTTAATTGTGAAAGTAGGTAAACCTATTACTTCTGCTTCTTTTGATTGTCGAATAATTGGAACATGACACTGCGATTTGTGGTTGAAGGAACGCGTAGCTCTCAAAGACTGGGCACATTGCATAAACTGGACAGTAACGGAAACATTATAGAAAAGATCAGCACTCCTGCGCCTCTGCTGTTTACATCACGCGGAATGGTACCTTTTATCACACCTGACTTTGTCGAACAGCTGAATATCGGCTCAGCCATAATGAACTACTCGTGGGATCATATCATGAAAGAATCCATTAGTCTACCGCAAGACTACGGTTATCCTGGCAAATTGTCCTTCACGTCATTTCATGCTCCAAGCAATCCATTGACGCCAAAGCAAGCAATAGGAGATAATAGTATTGGAGTGCCCACAGAACAAGGAATCAAGCGCTTCTCACCTCAGGAATTTTCATCAGTTATATCGAAATCTATGCTACCATGGGTTTGTGCTCCAGCGGACTCACCTCTATTGGAAGAGAATCCAGGAAAGAAGAGGATTACAAAGTCCATATCGCGGTCTTTGAAGTTTCTAGACGCGGTGCTGGAATTGAAGAAACCTCATCAACAAGTCGCTGCTATATTGGTTGGAGGTGCAGTAAAAGAGGCTAGAGAATACTATGCACAGTTAGCTAGCAAGCGGGATGTTTTTGGCTTTGTATATGAAGACATTTTTAGTGTTGAAACTGCTCAAGAAGTTAAGACGATCTTTGAGGCGGTAAACAAGAACATCCCTGAACAACAACCTCGTCTAATGTTGAATACGAATGGGCTTCTTAATGCATTGGAGTGTATTGAGAATGGTGTTGATATTGTCGATTCGTGGTATCCTTTCCATTTGGCCGAAAACGGTTTTGCATTGCACCGAAACGGGTCTAAAGAAGTTATGCAAAACACTGCTAGTGCAGCTGATGTAACGGGTATTGACAAAGAATGCGGATGTTATTGTTGTAAGAATCACACTCGGGCTTATCTACATCATTTACTAGTTGCCCACGAATTGCTCGCGCCTATTCTTCTGGCGGTTCATAATATTGAAACCTACTTCAAAATATTTGAGGACATCAGAGAAAGTATAGCACAAGATAGATTTATGGAATTCAAAGCTGAAATGATCAAGAACATTCAAAAGTAGCAGCCAGCCGTATTCAGTTAGAAATCCAGAACTCGGATGGACCCTCAGAGGACGATGATGATTTCTTGAAGCGAATACTACGAGTTTTATGGAATAGAAGATTGTAACCTTTTCTTTGCGACGGAATTGTTTATGCGCATGAATCCAATGTGTACCGTAGCATTAGGACCCGGTTGAGATGAAACGCTTGTAAAATTATGCACAGTTGATACGAACATTAGATTTGACCTGCCTTCGATGCCGTTGAGGATTTGTTCTACATTTTCAGCATCAAAGGTTAGCTCAAACGTGTAATCCGAATCTTCGTTTAACTCTAAAGGCTCCAGTAAAGCGACAGAAGACAGACACGAGTTGTAAAAGAGAAGCATCTTGTTATTCAGCTCCTCTCTCGCGATTTGTACATGGACGAACTGTAACAGCTCTTCTTGATTCCAATCTTTCCTCAAGGATTTGATATCATTGACCTCCTCGAAGTACCACGTGTAAGTCTCAATAGGTATTCGCTGTTTATCATTTGAAATTTCTATAACTCGTAACTGCATATTATTGCATGCGCCAAGAAGCATCACAGATGGTAAACACTTAAAAAATGAAGCCGCATAGTTCTGAACCGTAGTATCGGCGCATTTATAAGACACAGGTAGAGCGGATATTCCAGTATTTCTTTCGTGAAAGGCCTCGCGTGGATACACTCTCCGTTCGTGAAGGATTCTATGAACAATTACCTCCATCCACTGAACCAATATTTCTACAGATTCATTCATATTAAGAGTCATCCTTCAGCTGATTATAGTCAAGTAGAAAGGGCAAGTGATTTTTGGTTCTTTGTATATGTGGCTCAGCCAAGTTCAATCACAAAAACAACAATAAGATTCGAGTTAGTCAAGCTGCGAGTAAAAGACTTGATAAAGTCATTGACATTTACAGCAGAGCATCTTTTAGAAGGAGACTATACTGGCAACCCACCATAAGTTGTTGCGTTTAGCGGTCGTCAAACAATGCCACAGAAGTTTCTGGTTTGAACAAGATTCACTTTGGAAGCACATCTTCATTCAGAAAGACTTCGTATATTTTATGATACTACACTGTATGGGACATATTTTTATCATGAAGAGGCTTTGTGCTTGTGATTTAATCACTGAAACTTCAAAAATGTAGTATATTGTGATTCTCCTTAAGGTTTAAACGTATACAACTCAATGGTATTAGTGTCATAGCAAGGAATAACTAGCTCCTTGTAACCGTCATTATCTAGGTCTCCAACTAGAATACCGCCAACAGTTCCTTTGCAATCATGTGCTTCGATCTGGCCATAGTCTGCCAATGCATCGGACTTTGGATAGAACACGTATGCCTTCTCTGAGCCATCTCCGGAAACTACAATGAAAGGCTTTCCAGATTCATCAGGAGTAGGGTAAAATGTCTGTGCGCCACCAGGACCAGCTGCCATGAAGCTCTTGTTAATTATGGTGAAGTTGCTAGAGATGGTAGTTCTGGTAAACTTCAAACTTTCCATGTATTCAGATATAGGAAGGTCATAGTTGTTAACTTTCTTGTCTTGGAAACGAAGTGAATTGACTTGTGGATGTTCAACCTTGTAAACAAACAATGATGGCTTCACTTTGCCTTTTCCACTCTCGTGGTTGGTGAGCAAGATTTCAGGAACTCCGTCATTATCGAGATCAACATGCTGAACATCAAATGGCATACCAATTGTATCATCAATGATTCTTTGACGCACGTAGCTTCTCTGAGAATAATCACCAAGAGGATGTTCGGTCCACATCAAGAACAATTTCGAGGAGAAGAATGCAGGTACAATGAATTCCATAATACCGTCATTATTAAGATCAACTTGTACAAAGTAACAATCACAACCCTGCTCAATTACACGAGCTTCATAAGTTTCGTTCCCAGTTGGTTCCAAATAGACCATCTCACCAGAACCTCCGTTGAAAATTCCCTTCCAACCTCTGCAAGAAATAAGTCTTTCACCAGAGTCACCTTCTTTAGCGGCTTTGTTGTAAACGTTGGCCATCTCGACTCTGTGATAGAATCCCTTCTTGTCGTCGACTAACTTTACCCAGTCTGTTGTCGTTGGATCTTCACGATACTTCACGTAGTCCAGAGAAGAAATATGCCCTTTCTTACCAGGAACGAGAAAACCACCAGGAACAATCAAGTGTCTTTGGTCCAACAAGTTGACTTCATTTGGCCAAACAACTCTGGATGCGATACGCTGGAACTCGTACTCATTGCTCTTGACCGCAGAAGCAATGTCAGGAATGAAATGTACGCCATCAGGATTCTGTCCTGGAAAACCAACACCAAAAGAAGACACGATCAAATCCATAGATCTGTCACCAACCGGACTAGAATGCGCCGTGACAAAAGCAGGCTTTTTAAATGGAATGCTGGCAACTTTGCGCAGTGGCGGGGCAGAGACTTCTTCTCCTCTTGCCAAAGCCTGTAGAGCTGCGAACAAAATTAAAACGCAAGGACCTTTCATATTTAAATCAAAAAAATAATCTCTTCGGGCATCAGATGACGCATGTAGTGGCGCAGTTTCACATTGAACTTCTCACGCATCCAAAATTACATAAGATTTGCTAACTTTTTGCAAAATCGAGCTCGCGCAGTCCGAGTTAGCTCCTCATGCGAGAAAACGTAATAAAAACGCTCGAAAAAGTCCTCTTACCTTCATTTATTGCTTCTGTTGGACTGAAAGTCAATTAACATTATGATATTGCACAATGAACAGCCGTTCAGAGTCACGATACTGATGATACTANTTTTACTGTGATTTGCAAACTTTTTGCATAATCGAGCTCGTGCAGTCCGAGTTAGCTGGTCAGCGAGTCCGAGTTAGCTCCTCACGCGAGAAAACGTAATAAAAACACTCGGAAAAGTCCTCTTACCTTCTTTTATTGCTTCTATCGGACTAACGGTCGATTAAAATTATGAAATTGCACAATGAACAGCCGTTCAAAGTCACGATACTGATGATACTACAACTCTGAGACGTAACTGGTGACTTGGANACGCATGTAGTGGCGCAGTTTCACATTGAACTTCTCACGCATCCAAAATTACATAAGATTTGCTAACTTTTTGCAAAATCGAGCTCGCGCAGTCCGAGTTAGCTCCTCATGCGAGAAAACGTAATAAAAACGCTCGAAAAAGTCCTCTTACCTTCATTTATTGCTTCTGTTGGACTGAAAGTCAATTAACATTATGATATTGCACAATGAACAGCCGTTCAGAGTCACGATACTGATGATACTACAACTCTGAGACGTAACTGGTGACTTGGAACTTCAGATATGCTCCGATTTATCAGGCTCCGCTGTTTCAAGACCATATTGGAGAGATTGAGTGGTCTGTGGGGAGTACACGCTATTGGAGCCTGCCTCTAATTGACACAGAATTATACAGAGATTTCAACGAACGTTTGAAGCTCAATGCGCCTTGCTATCTCTGTGGAACTTTTATGCTTCCATCTTTGGAAATAAACATCTTGAAAGCCTGCTTTAACCACTCTGAAATCAGAACTTCGTTACACTGGTACACCGTCTTCCTGCGCTCGGATGGTTGTTTCAATAGCTCGCCAGTATAGTAAGCGCTATCGTATACTATCTCTTGTCTTGTTGAGACTCTTCAGCT
>JALGPX010000039.1:58214-85260 GCA_023515795.1 Amoeboaphelidium occidentale | reverse complement strand
ACTTCACAAAGGCAACGAGTCAAATAGAATCTCACTATTCCAACAATAATTGCTTTGCTCAACACCCGATGGTGAATGAGGCTATGAGAACATCCTTTGTAACGGAGTGCGATCAGCACACAAGCCATCTGACACGGATATTTCGATCTCTTCTTCTGTACAGACCGTTCCAGACTCGAAATATCGCGTCTTTGTTTTGATCGCCTGAAACATCTGCAGATCGCCAACCTTAACAAATCCTGGTAAAACAAAAAAATTTTCCAAGTGAAAAGTAAGCGCAATAAAGATGGAACGCGATTAATTGTCTTTTAGCTTTAAAAATCCATTGAACACTTTAAAGATGTCAAAGGGAGAAAAGAAAACAGAATACTTCAACCGCTTGTTCAAATTATTGCAAGATTATCACTCTGTCTTGGTCTGTAACGTCGACAATGTCGGTTCTAGCCAGATGCACCAAATCCGTGCTTCTTTGCGCGGTGATGCTGTCGTATTGTTGGGAAAGAACACTATGATCAGGAAGGCTTTGCGTACTCAGGTTGCTGAATTCCCTCAGTACGAACAATTGTTGCCATTGATCAAGGGAAACATTGGTTTGGTCTTCACTAACGGCGACTTGAAGGATGCTCGTGAAAAGATTGTCAGCAACCGTGTTCGTGCTCCTGCTAAGGCTGGTGCTGTCGCTCCTATTGATGTCATCATCCCTGCTGGTAACACTGGTATGGAACCTGGAAAAACTTCTTTCTTCCAGGCTTTGGGTGTTCCTACCAAGATCGCTCGTGGTACCATTGAAATCGTTAACGACGTCCACTTGATCAAGGCTGGAAGCAAGGTTGGTCCTTCCGAAGCAACTTTGTTGAACATGTTGAACATCTCTCCGTTCACTTACGGTTTGAATGTTATTTCAGTCTATGACAAGGGAACCGTTTTCGATCCATCCATTTTGGATGTTTCCAACGACAGCTTGTTGGAGGCTTTCTCCCAGGGAGTCACCGAAATTGCTTGTTTGTCTTTGGCTCTCAACATTCCTACCGCACCTGCTGTTCCTCACTGGCTCATCACTGGTTACAAGGAATTGGTCGGTATTTCTTTGGCTACCGAATACTGTATTGAACAGGTTAAGGAGCTTAAGGAGCTTTTGACCAACCCTGAGGCTCTAGCTGCTTTGCAAGCTTCTGCTGCTGCTACCGCTGCTCCATCTGCTTCAAAGGGTGGTGACAAGGCTGAAGCTGCTCCTGCAAAGGAAGAAGAGAAGGAAGAATCCGATGATGACATGGGCTTCGGTTTGTTTGACTAAACAACACAGTGAGAATTAAATAAATAATTCTGATGAACAATATCTATTTAGGGTATCAATATGAACATAGTGTATGTTAACGAAAGAATAACATGAAAAATCATAGAGGAAGCTATTGTTTTTGCGCAATTGTATCTGGCTCGTTGTGTTGGAACTCTCAAGCGAGGAACTGGACTTGGAGGAGGAGGGAGTTGACCGGGGAGTAGATAATCATAACCCTGGTTAGCAACTAGAACGTCTGAGATCTTCTGTTTCCAAGGATACATTGTGTCTGAAAACATATGACCAGGCAAAGAATAAGTCAATTTATCGCCTATTCTTCTCTCCACAGCACCTGGAATAGAAGCGTTTATGCCAAGATCGACATCACCTGGTCGATAACATACAGCGTTTCCTTGACCTTTATCGCAATCGTGAAATCTTTGCCAGTATGTAAATAGACGGTCGACTTGACAGTGATGAAATTGAAACAACGGATCATTAAAAGAAACATCAACTTTTGCCATAGTACCACCAACCCATCGATGAAATCCATTATGGCATGATCCTACTACATCGTTTCCTTCGCTCAGCCAGCCTTCAATGGCATTTCTGAATGAGCCTTCCGTTGGAGTATTGTCGAAAGGAGGCAGATCGTAAAAAGGCATGTTGAAGAGGGTCTCAACCTGTTTTCTTGTAACAAATCTGAAACTCTCATCTGAATTAAGTTTTCGTTTGATGGCCTTAATAGGATCTGGAAAAGTATCAGGAAGTACCCAAATTCTAGGGCAGTTTGGAGATGTTGGATGATTGCAAAAAGGCCCATCAGGAACAACTTCAGAGTCATCACCATTGCCGCCAATATATCTGTCGATACCCATCCATCCCATCGTCCAATCTATATATGGTATTCCGAGAGCCTCATCATTCATCGCCACCTGCAAGCATCGTTCCACGATCCTTGTGGATGCTCTGTGCCATACTAGAAAAGAAGGTCCAGAATGTGCAGCAGATCTCCGTGTTCCTTGAGCTTTACCCATTCGAAATGTGTTTTCGTGAATAATTGCCAATGTATCATAAACTCCGATTCGTTTCAAAAAGTAATAGGCATCAACCATGGCTTTCCATCGATCCATAGGCAAAGAACGTATCTCTGGTCTCCATGCCACCACCATTCGCGAAGAATCTTTGATTTCAAACATCGATTTCACATGAATCGTTCCTCGCCCGCTGTTTAGAATCTTGAGTTCGATTTCATATGTTCCACTTCGCTGAAACAGGTACTGAACAACGCGTCCCTGACATGGCAATGCCTCTATATTGTCTTTGGATACACACGCCTGAGCTGATACTCCATTAAACTTCCAAAAATACATTGTTTCATTCGACACAGTCAAAGACAAAGGTAATATTGGAGCAAACGTTGTTGGCCATCCAGGATTAAGGTCAGCAATAAAAATTTTAACTTCTTCCGCTAGAGCCGTCCAAAAATATATGAGCAAAAAGTATATGAATGTTGTCATACAGAAACAATCATAGTAGCACGTCTGATTAGGATGATCGGTAGCACAGTGTTTCAGACCGCCGTAATGATTCCTGCTATTAAGTTATTGGTCCTTTATTACAAGTATAGAATAAATAAAGCAGTAAACATCAGAGGAATCTGATAATTGACCGTAAAAGTCTTGCGTGAGCTTCCTGACGTAGAACGACGCGTTTGGTTGTTTCGATTTTGTAAGGTTGGCGGTTTCTCATGTTGAGGCGGCTCTCCAGGCTCCAAGAAACCATATCCTTGAAAGCTTGGCAAAATTTCAGATATTTTTACGTTCCACGGGTACAGAGGTTCCGAATATGAGTGACCTCGCAATATAAACTTATTTCCCTCTTTTCTAGCACCTTTGGTTGCAGACGTTATTCCAGGATCAGAATCTCCTGGTCTATAACAGACAGCACTTCCTTGTCCTTCTGTACACCCATGAATTTTTTGCCACATTGTAAGCAGACGATCAACTTCACTATGATGCAACAAGAAAATCGGGTCATACATCGCCAAAGCCACATTTCCCATCGTACCAGATATCCATCGGTGAATACCATTATGATTTAAACCAACCCTAGGATCTCTTTCGCCTAAACCACCTTCAAGGGCGCTTCTAAATGAGTTTGGAATAGGAGAATCGTCAAATGGAGGCAAATCATAGTATGACATATTAAGCAAGTAAGATCTCTGCTGCTCTGTGTGGAAAGGAATGAATGGCTCTGCTCCTATTCGCCGTTTTATGGCTTTAACGTTGTCCGGGAACTCCGGCGGTAGAACCCATCGTTTTGGACACGCGCCAGATTTCCACTCTGTCGGATGATTACAGAAAGGCCCTGAAACTACCACTCCACTGCTATCGCCCGATTCGCCGACATACGCTTCCAAGCCATTCCATCTCAAAGTCCAGTCCATGAATGGAAGACCAAAGTTGTCATCATTCAATGCCACTTGTAAGGATCTCTCAACCACACGCATTAACAATCTATGAAACAAGAGGAAGGAGGGGCCTTGATGAGCAGCCGTCCTATTAGTCCCAGAAGTGAAACCATGTCGAACACTTTTCTCGTGCATTAAACACAGATCCCAATAAACTCCAAGTTCTGCCAGTCGGTAAAGTGCATTCACAACTTTGTTCCATCGATCTCTGGGAACAGATCGTATTTCTGGCCTCTGTACAACAGGGAATTCTGATAACGGACGTATTCTTATTGTTTTGTTAATCGTAACAGGATTCTTGAGAGACCTATCACTTACGGATAGTGAAACATCATATTCTCCTTCTCTCTGGAAAACATATTGTGCGGTCTTGCCTCTACACGGAGACACATTCTGAGTTCCATTACTCGTACATGTGTACGTTTTATCGCCTCCAAATCTCCACTCATATACTGCATTATCAGACAGTTTCATTGTTTGAGGTACGATCGCCGCAAACATTGTTGGCCATCCAGGTTGTAAATCAGCCACGAACATTTCTATTTGATCTGATGCGCGTACTCCCATAGCGTATAAAAGAAGCATAAACTGCAGTAGTCGTATCATTTTGCTAATGATCTAGGCTAAGATTCAAATCATGAGTTCTATCGCGAATCAAGTTTTTCTATTGGCTAGAGATCTGTTGAATACTTCTGACTCGATTTCGATAAATTAAAATACCAACTTGAGGACAATTAAGCGCCTGGAAGCCCAATGGCCCGAGGTCGCAGTCTGCACATGAAAGAAACTTCATATTCTCCATCGCAGTCTTTGAGAAACCAATATTATCAAAGTCAAAAGGAGATTTAACCATCCAGAAGCCACTCTCTGAGCTTTCGGTAACAGGGGACACGGGCAGTTTGTGTAGCTAAAAAAATTAATGAATACTCCCTATAAATAGACAATGGCATTTACAATATCTGAAGAGTAACCAGATTCCTGCAATAATCGCACAACGTCATCTTCTGACATAAACACGCAAACTTCCTCTCTTAACATCAGACTACCGCAATTATCTTTACGGCAGAATATTCTGTTTTTATTTCTCTCAGGGGCCTCAGCAGAAAGCATTTCTTATAATTGTAATTCTTTCAAAGTAATGACTGCGATGGAACACCAGAAAATAATCAAAGTCGGTACAAGAAAATCCGAATTGGCGCTCACACAGACAAACAGCATCGTAGATAAACTAAAACAGAATTTTCCGGAGTTGGAAATCGAAGTCGTTGGAATGACCACGACTGGTGACAAAATTCTAGACTCACCTCTGCATCAGATCGGATCCAAAGCGCTGTTTACAAAAGAATTAGAGGTTGCCCTGTTGAATAATTCAGTTGATTTCGTTGTTCACTCATTGAAAGATGTCCCTACAACTCTTCCGGAAGGTTTGCAATTAGGTGCAATCACTACAAGAGAGATACCGAATGATGTTCTCTTGTTAAATGAAAAGCATTCCAGTATAACTTCAATTGAACAGTTACCGGTTGGATCTGTAATAGGCACATCTTCCGTTAGAAGGATTGCACAGTTGAAAAACACTTACAGGAACTTGGACTTCAAAGATATCAGAGGTAATCTACCAACGCGTATCAACAAACTGGATTCTGGTGAATACGACGGCATTATTTTGGCATATGCTGGTTTGAAAAGGTTGGGACTAGAACATCGAATCTCTGCTGTTTTGGATTCTGATGTGATTTTGTATGCAGTTGGTCAAGGCGCCTTAGGGATCGAGTGCAGACAAAATGATACAAATATTCTGAAATATCTCTCTGTGCTGAATGATACTGAATGTGAACTGAAGTGTCTGAGTGAAAGGGAAATGCTTAAATGTCTGGAAGGTGGATGTTCTGTTCCTATCGGAGTGCAGACGAACATTACAAAGAAAGAAGATGGCTCATACTTACTTTACATCAAGGCCTGTGTATGTTCCGTTGATGGTACTCAGAAACTTCAAGTTGAAGATGAGGCAGAAGTTAAATGCCCTGAAGACGCTAAACTGTTGGGATCAAACATTGCCCAGAAGCTAAAAAACATGGGATCAGATAAGCTCCTCCGTAAATAGAACATCTCAACGTATTTGACGACTTATGGAACGGTCTAGACCAACCAAGACTTAAAGCTAAGCTGGAAATCAATCAACACCTCGAAAACCCCCTTTATTCGTAGAATTCCTGTAGGAATCCCTTCTTTTGAGTTGCTTTAGTTTCATAGTCTTCCTTAAAGTACTTCATAACGTGGTTCGTTGTCTTCCATTTATAAAGCGTCTCTTCCAATTCTGCTGTGCCTCTGAAAATCATTATATTCTTCACATCCAAATTATCCACAAATCTGTTCTTTTCGAATTCCTGTCTCATGCGCTGTCTTATTTTTAGCACAGGGACATCCAAAGGGTAAATGCTCTGGATCTCAGGGGCCTAATGGGTAAGGTTTAGCCTCTGAATCTTTACAGAAGGTAAAATTTTACTAATCTTAAGCACAGGCGGTATAATGAAAGTGCCTTCCTACGAGCATCAGCGTTTGTGTGGGATGGAACGGTTTTTAATTGTGGAGGAATAATTCTCCTTATTCTAAAATATCCCAGAGTCATAGCAAAAAGTGAAAGGAATGGAAGCGAGGTCAAATAAGATCCGATTCTGTTTTCAGGTTCAGCTGTTAGAACAGGGTTGGCAAATCTCTATGGGCTGATGTGATCATTCTATCTGAGACAGCTTTTCCTGTTAAGTTGTGTGATGCTTTTGTTTTGACATGATGTTACAGTGTCGCCTCAGATAGCAGTTCCCTTTGAAGCTATAAAATATCTTAAAACGCTGTAAAAATATATTCAAAGACGTAAAAAAGGAATCCTGTATACATGATTTAAAGTTTACACAGTTATAGCGTAATTGTTGATATGTGGCGTCGTTGTTACGAGATGCGCACACATACACACACAAAACATATCTTAATAGTTTCATCATCTCAATGACGCAATACTCTGATATTACTCAAATACTTCAGTACGCATTGAATAATTCTGCCTCTTGTGGTGATTTGCTTGACCTGTTTGCCCAGGAAGGTAAAAGGTTCACTGATAATGATGACCGCATATATCGTGAGTTTCGCGCCAAGTTTCCAAAGTTCAACGTTCATTCAATTGATACTGCGAATTTGGATGATTTCTCAGAACAGTCCAGATGGAAGGAGTTTGTTTCCGGCTATGCACATCTATTTCAACGCCCTTACCGTTTGAGAATGTTACGCATCGATTCATCGAAAGGATACACACAAAACAATACCATTCCCGTTTCAGAGATTGTATTTCTAATTATTGAAATGGCACGATACAGAGAGAACTGCAACAGAATCCCACACCCTGAAAGTATTAATAAATCTTGAAACTCTCTTTGCTCGTGCTTCCGTTTTCTGGACTTTTCGCTTGATGATCTCGCAGGAGTCAGCAAAGGAATACTTCGATTATGGAGCGCTGGTGATATTTCTTAATGCCCCGGAGAAGATGGAATTTGGTATTGATAATCATAATTGGATAATTGGAGATAAGTTCAAAGGGATAAAGATGATACCGCCTGGACTCCACTTGATCACATTCACGTGAGACTTTTAGAATGTTTAAGTCTAAATTGTTACAGAGTCCATAATGTGCAGCGCATAGGAACGTGTAAATTCCTCAAGTCTAAAGAGATTATCGTGCTAAAGTGGAATTCCGTTGATGAGGATGTCACGATCATTGACGCAAATCTGGGCCCTGAGCAATCGGAGGAAATTGAACGGTACCGACATAGTAAGGCCAATTCTTAGACAGCATTTAATTGCGTAGACATTACTGAGTTTGAGCCCTTCATGGCGCCATATCCTTTTGATGAAGGAGAAGGTTATGAACGCTGGATGTCACTCTGTTACGCAATAACTCCAAAAGATGTAGAGTTATTTCTACCAAAGCGTGATCATGTATTTACTTCAATGAGCTGCTCTAATTTGGAATCAGAAGACGTTGCCCCATTGCGATTCAGTAACTTTGACCTGAAGCGATCATTCCCACCAAATGCGGTCGGTGAGGAGCGGTCAAAATACAGCAGGGACAAGACTTATTTACTCAAATCAGTCCTCAAGAGTTTAGGTAATGATTGTCAGCGCTTAATTGCAGAGTTTCAGTTCGCATTCATCGCTTTGGTCTTCATGCAGAACTTTGACGGATTCGAGCAATGGAAACGGATACTTCATTTGTGTTGTCATTCAAGTGAATTTGTATCAGAAAATCAGCAGTTTTACGTAGAGTTTATTAATGCTCTTGAGTTCCAATTGTTGAATGTTCCGGAAGAGTTCTTTGACGCTGAGATTCTCACAGAATGCAACTTCATGGATGATGCTCTAGAGGAATTATTCCGAGAAGTCATTATTGATAATTGCTGTGAAGGACCTGAGTTACTTTTGGTCGACCGTCTTACAAGATTTAACGAGTTTATTTCATCCCGTTTCAAAAGGAACATTTTAGAAGCAGCACGTAAAGAAGAGTCATAAACATGAAAGGAATCACTTTCGCTCATAGTAATACTTCTTCTTGAAAAAATCGCAAACTTTGCAAATAAAATTCTGACCAGCTTTCTCATCGATAGCCGTTATTTCTCGGTCTGGAATGTTGGAGTTCTTGAAGTGACGCTCGAAAGCATGTTGATTACTGGAAACGTACGACAAATAATCACTCATCTGTTCAACGCCACCAGGAAAATCAAAAATAGAAAGCACTCTTGAAGAAGGAAGTTCTAGCTTGCAATTAGGATCAGCTCCGTTGCTTGGGCCAACATTTAAAACTTTTGCATAATTCTTACAAGGAAAAGTTACAGTAAACCAGCCCTCCAATTCGCTTAACCTTCCAGATTCATCAACATATTCTCTAATGGAAGGATGACCAAAGTAAATAACCAACTCATCTTTGAATTCCTTCTTGTTCAAGAACTTGATGAATCCTGGAGGGAAACTGTATGGTGTCAGGGTGCTATGAAACACAATTCTGATCTTATGATCTGGTGTTATAGATCTAAAATCATTGCCCTGTAAGCAACTGAGATCATTTGACTCAATTGAGATAAATTCCGACAGCTTTAGTAAGTAGTTGCCATACCACTTTTCTTCATTGTTACACATGTGCGGAACTGCGTCTTTGTCATAAGATGATATAAAGACTTTTAAAGGAAATTTAGGTTCACGTTCTCTATGAAACTCCTCAAGAGAAACTTTGTCATTCTTTGTGTCAATAATCCTAACATCGCTGTACCTGTGTGGACTTAACAAAATATCAATCTTCCCAAGGTCTTCATGTAAAGGATACTTATCAAAATTGCCCATGTTAACAATTCCGTAGGCCTGCCTCAAAGTGAAGTCCGGACTTGTGTGGTTCATTCTGAGACGTTCCGAATTATGGATCGCTTGAACAAACTGCAAGTCCAACCAAGACGAAGACAAAACAACATGCGGAACTTCGTGGCTTTCCCTGCTGTACAACGGAAGAATAGAATTACCATCTTTCTGTTCCATTGAAGAAGATATTTCTACTGAGCAAGGCGTAATGCATTCTGCAGCCCAAGAAGAGTCGATTCCGTATCGTTCCGTAAATTTTGTGTCCATGAACGCAATCCTTATTGGCTTTTCCTTCCGAACAGTCTTAAGCTTCATAGCGGATGCCCTGGCAGCAGTCAATTTGTCTTGAAACTTCTTTCGCTAAAGAGCACCATACGTTAAACTTGCAAAGGATTGGAAGTTACATTCAAAAGCATTTCAGTGTTCCAATTTCCCAGAAGTAATTGCTTCTGCACAGGTTCATAGATTTCCCTGTTTCCATTCAAAAGTTCCTTCACATAAGCGGGAAGGATGACTTTCTTTTGCGTTGACGCTGCGAGACAATACGGTGCAAGTGCAGCCACGATCAGCAACAAGAATCTCGAGAAGATCATAACGAAGAAAGAATCGTTATCTCGCGACTAATATAGCAGACCTTGCAATGTTTACTAATAGAGGCCTTACCCTGGACTAGGCCCAACATCAGATGGTGCTATTTATATCTCCGATTATGGATATTGTCCATCATGACTAGTTTCAACTTCAAAACTCTCACAAAGAAAGTATATCCTGCCAACAGAGTAACGCTCTTCTTTTCTGATAAGGATTTGGAGTATGAGTATCAGGTGTATCTAGCCAGATTGACTCTTCGACCGTTCATGGTAACTGCTGCTTTTGTACCAATATGGTCTACAATATCGTTGATACTGTTCCTATCGACAAGGTACTGGAACTCATCAGAATATCCTCATGTTGCATACATTCCCTTAATTGCAATTGTATGGGGCATTCTATCACTGATAGTTGGAAGAACTTTCATGAAACGGCCAGATCTATTAAAGTTTGTGGAACCGTTCTATGGGATCTCCCTAGTGGTTTATGTTGGTTTCGTGATCATATTTATTCACACATACATGGTACTGGTCACAGGAAGTGACATAAGGTCATATGTTGGATGGGTTGCGTGTTTGATGATCACCTTTTCCGTTTGCCAGAGGTCTAGAATACCCACAACGTTTTTATCATGTTTTGTTATCTCCTCCTTGATTCGGTACAAAATTGTTCCAATCAATAGAATCATTGACAACACTTATAGCCCAACGGTCTCCTCTCCTTTGCAATTAAACTTGGGATTGAAAACTTACCATCAGCCAAAATTTCATCATTTGGAGTAGGAGGCGTTGGTCGTAAGCTGGCAGAGTCGACTACACAACTCTCGATTGAGTTCAAACCTGCCGTTCTTTCTTTGAAAGTTCTAAACTGAAGTGGCCTTGTACCGTCTTTCTTGTCCATCTCTAGAAATATAAATCTGATGTTCTTTGCTGCATTCACATCACGATTCAAGTGAATCTTGCAATTTCTACAAAACTTAACACGCCAATTCTTCCCTTTAGGTAAATCTAATTTACACTTTGAACACACCACGCTTGTTCTATGTTCCCACACCATTCGTACAGTAACTTTCCTTTGAATAAGATTCTTTAGTAATGATTTTGTTGGACCAGACGCTCTTCCGCGTGATCAAGCACTGAAATTAGCAGGACCATAGGCAACGACAGAATCCAAACACGGACCAGCAATTCGTTTACACACGACGTCATATGCCTTTTGTTTCTGAATATCACTTTTTCTTCTCAGCTGTCTCCATCGCTTTGAACCGTAAAATGAAAGTAATTTCTTGGAATTCTTCAACTCGTAATCCAAAAAATGCAAAAAATCCTTCACATTAGACACTTTGGACGATGGCATGCTGGCATTAATGTTCTCTATATCCGGCTCTTTCTTAAGCCAAAACACATGTTTCTTCTTCTGGAAATTTGCACCTGAAATTTCTTGCCATTCTCTGTTTGAACAATGAACCTTCTTTTCCCCGTCGTGGCAAGTGAAAATATCCTTCCTACCAGGATCCAATCCTACCACTGTTTTTCCCGATACTTCTATACGCTCGTAAGTTTTGTCAGTCTTTCTGAAACCATCATCGTGAACAGGTTTTGTGTATTCTGTCCGCTTGAAATGAACAACAACAGTTACGCCATCTGTTCTTATTGATCCAGAGAAGCGCTCTTTGTTGGTCTTGAGAGCGGACCAATTAATAACCATTCCCCAATATTTATGATGGTTCTTGCGGACTTGCTGGCAAATCTGGACAATATTTCCGCTCACTGGGAAACCACTAGGCATAGATTTATGATTCTTTTTAGAAGCAGCTGTAATTACTTCGCAAAAAGATGAAGTATCAAACAGAATGTAAGAGCATGATCTGCTACTTAACGGAGCCATATTGAAGAAACGCAGGCCGCGACCAGTTCTCTGTTCTGTCATTCTTGTTGCGGCATCAGTCTCTGAATGTAAATTGTTGTATTTAAGAAGGAAATATAGGAGCGGAAAGAACTTTTCCCAATTATTTTCGACGAAAGTTTTTTCCAATCGCAAACCTTTATCAAAGGTTTGCTCCATTAAAAGAACCGCAGCAATCCTTAATACGTCGAAACATCTGATGCGACGCTCGTCAGAGGTAATAAAAGACTTTAACTTAGCAGGAAGCTCATTAGTACTACTTTTTGGTTCCCAAATGCTTTCCACTAAATTAATCACATATTTTGCACCCTCTGTAGATCTCTTCTGATTTTCAAAGCATTCAGGAAACATTTGCTCAAAAACGTGACTTATCCATCTAATTGTTCTTTTATGAATGTTTTGCGTAATGTGCAACTGAAGAGAAGTCTCATAGCCTGATACTGCATTATTCAGAGTGTTGGTCAATCCTGTACAAGATGGCAATTCCACGTCCGCGCTAATAGCTTTCTCTTTATAACATCTTAAGGCCTCAACTATTCCTGGATCATATGTTTCAATCTTCTTCCTACTTCCTTGACAGATAATAGCAAAGAAATGTCTTAATTTTCCACGAAAAGAACAGTTCAAGAGCACAATATCATCATTGCGCGAGAGCTGTTGAACCAGGTACAAGTTTAAAAGACGCGAGCCGTGATACATTATAGAATTCATTATTTGAACGTGCGTCTGAAATGTTTTGCGTATTGTGGTTTGCTTAATTAAAGTTCTTAATCCGCATTTAATGGAATACGTGTATTCATACGGCCTTGCCTGGAATTCTTTAGGCAATTGATTATTTTGCTCGTCTACTTGCATATCGTCCTCAGGATTGTAATCTTGATCCTGTGGGTCGTCTTCAGGATCCGAATCCAATCTCTGTGAGCGTGTTCTCTTTCTTGTCAACATTGTTGGAGGTTGGGCTTTATATGCGCAGTCATATACAGGAACTTGAAGATGTAAGTGAGATTTTATTATTATTATTNAGTTTCCTGAACATTTCCACCACCGGAGCGGGTGCATATCTGCGCATGTGTGGAAACTTGCCATCACCAAAAGCCAATACAACAGAATCAGCAGGTTTACCAAAGCAGAGCTTCTTGCAAACAAAATTATAAGCGAATTGTTTTCTTATGTGTTTCCACCAGAGCAACTTCCGCCATTTGACCGAGCCGTAAAAATCATAAGCCGTCTTAAATCTTTCGACACTTGTTTTCGCATAATCAAGATACTTAGGGCCGTTTGGAACTTTAGAGGTTAGTTAAGCCCTATCAACTTCATCAACTTCGCTCCGTGTTACCTTCATTGTTCATAGCTTTTTGTTGTAAAACCACTCACCTAGAAGGTAGTACCATTGATTAATACTCAAACATCTGCGTTCCTTATTTGAAACAGCACAGAACACTTGACTCTTGCCAGGATCGATACCAACAATCGTTTTGCCATTTAAATTAATCGATTCATACCGATTCTCATCACAAATCCGAAACCCATAATCATTCATTACACTAGATTGAGCTGTCTGTTTTAAATGGATTGAAACATAAACGCCATCAGAGTTGATTGAAAATGCAAACTGTTTTCCTGAGCCTTTTCTTTCAAACTTATCATATTCAATCCACGATCTCCACCCTTTGGTTCGATTATCCATGAATTTCAGCGTCTTTGAAGGAATATCGTTGCAAAGCTTGCTATTCGTCTCCTTGATACTTTTAAGAACTTCGTACAAATGGATTGTTTGAATGTCAAAACCTCCAGCTCGCAACTTGGTTACAGGAAGCAGGTTGAATAAGCGCAAGCCTTTGCCCCTCTGCCTCTTCATTACTCTTCTTGCAGCATCAGTTTCATAATTGGCGTAAAACTCGCAAGAAATCTTCTACATAATCTTGAGAGATTTCCAATAACCAGCCTTTATCGATACGCCAGACAGTTTGAGTGGCCCTAGAAATTCAAGGATTTTCTTCACCATGCCGTTCAGTTCATCAGTGATTTCTTNCGTCTACTTGCATATCGTCCTCAGGATTGTAATCTTGATCCTGTGGGTCGTCTTCAGGATCCGAATCCAATCTCTGTGAGCGTGTTCTCTTTCTTGTCAACATTGTTGGAGGTTGGGCTTTATATGCGCAGTCATATACAGGAACTTGAAGATGTAAGTGAGATTTTATTATTATTATTATTGGTAATCTCATTATCCTTAATAGATGGGAGGACGTGATTGAATGATTGTAAGCGTGAATACTCAACAACCATGCCGTTCAGTTCATCAGTGATTTCTTGTTCGGTTAAATGTTTGAACTTCTTCTCATTCACCAAATCAAGCAACTGTTTTGGAACAGTAGGCAATCTCTTGACAAACACTTTTTGAGAGAACTGAACCATCTTAATCACATACAAGGCTGCTTTTGCTGATCTCGAGTTTGAAGTGTAGAGTTTAGCGTTTTGTTGCTGAAGTCTCCACTGAATGTATCTTTTCAGTTTTCTGAAAAGATTGACAGAAACATGCTGTTTAATTCCGACTTGATATTTGTCAACAACGGAAGCTAGAATTTGGGAGAAACCTGCCATACTTACAGCGTCAAGATTCTTCAAGCCAGATTTTGTGCGGTACTCTACTGCGTATTTTTCAATCAGTGCCCGTAATCGTTTTATCTCTGAATTTTTGGTTTCCAACGTCGAATCTGATAAAAACAACTTGAAACAATATCTTAAAATTCCATCCTGTCCGGTTGATAGTTTAGGGACTTCGACTTTGTCTTCAAGCAGTCGTATTACTAGGTAGTTGAGATATCTAGAGGTATGATATCGGATTGAACCTATTTTTTGAGCCAACTCTTTGATTTTCTCTGAAACTAACCTTCCATATACAGGACGATTCTTGCAAGCGAATGACAACGAAGTTTTGACCACTGATAGCCTTTCATAATGTTCTGTACTGTCTGTGTCAAGAATATTTACTTCAACATTAGTCACCGTAGAATCAGCTGCAACTTTATGCAGTCCGCATGCATTCTTGATATTTGTCAGTACCCTTTTTCCATAAAGTAGAACATTATCCCAAAGGTTTCCAAACCATCGTGTGCTAATATTGCTGCCAGAGGTTGAGTCTTCTTGTGACACGACAAGCTTTTTGGTTGAGACAGGATCATCTGCTTCAGATCTTTGGCGCTTTGCCATACTTCTTGTGACAATGATATTTACGTCTTCTGCCATTGTGACAATCAGAAAAAACAATGGCGAGAAAGAAGGCCTTCTTATAATGGTTTGAAACATTGTCTCATAAAGCAAAGAAAAGATTTGAATAAAGCATTCTTTGAAACCGCGATATTGATTACTCGCGTTTCGCATGTCGCAGTTTCAGATAGACTTTCATCAAACAAGTTTGTAGTTGTCTTATTAAATATCTAAAGCTTTATTACGTATATGCGTGACGTAATGGTAGATACTAGCATTGTTCCTTGTGCAGCAAGATTCTCACTCTCTCGCGAAGCAGCAGTATCTCTTGCAAGCTCGATTCGCCCTGTTTCATTTGAGCATTCTGGTATGATATTACTTGATGTATTCAATATAGGGAGCATAGTCTTACATTCTTTCTGCTTGCTGGTGTTGATGAGGCGAACTCAAAAAGTTGGGTCAAAGTGTGAAACAATATAGTTGTTGACTAAACGCTTTGCGGCAAAAAACACGAAGACCGAAAGTTCACTATCGTTGGAGAAAGCTACGGCCTTGATGCGATTCTTGCACTCCTTGCTCATTTCCTTTATTCAAGAACTCCGATAAAAGCAATATCTTTCTACATCGATAAAAGAATCCATGTGTACAAAGCAACTTCTGTGAGAATTTTGGTTCTCGTATTATAGCCTGGTGTTTGTGCGCGTTTTTTTCATGGATAACAGGGGAATTATGTAGCCTTCTTGCTAAGTAGCAGAATTACGGATTCTAACGTCAAAAGAGAACGGAACAGATGTATCGTGAGTCAAATCAATGGTAGTAGTGGTCTGTGGTGTATCTGAGTCAATTATAATGATGTCTGACATTATTTAATATATCATGACTAATTTTTGTTTTCTGACGGGAAGAAAACATACTTTCCAATCCCAAGAATGAACGAGCACGAATTGCATGAAAACTATTACAATTTCCTGACTGATCATCCCTCAGAATACCTTTTAAAGTACACGGGAGACGCAGAGGAGGAGCTGATGAGTAAAACTGTTAGATTTTTGTATTATGGACTGGATGCATCAGAATTTAAAGAGGAAGTTAACGACGTTTGCGGTCACGTCTTCAAGAAGGGCGAGCCTGTTTATCATTGTTACACATGCGGTATCGACCCAACTTGTGTTTTATGCAGTAAATGTTTCAATGCGACGAAGCACGATGGCCACAAAGTCAGCGTGATGGTTTCTAGTGGTTCGGGAGGATGTTGCGATTGCGGCGACGAAGAGGCATTTAAAGTTCAAATTAACTGCAAATATCATTCAGCCAGTGGATCAGCTATCCCAACAGGAGGCAGTACATCTCAAAAGGAAGTTTGGGATGAAACGAAAGCGAATCCAAATTATCGAACTCTGAGCGCAAGGCTTGACGCAATTATGGACTTTGTGATGTTGAACCTTGGCGCATGGTTCTTCACCAAAGGCGAGTCTCCTTTTGATATGGATTCACCCTTAAAAGTGAAGACAGCTGAGAAGTTGAAGGCGATTTATGGCGAGGAAGCTGGCGAGCATGGTTTGGTATTATGGAATGATGAGACGCATTCCTTTAACCATGTCACATCGATTTTAAAGGCTGCACTGGACCTTTCAGAAACGGATAGTCAAGGCGTCGCCGAGAGGATCGATAGAAAAGGCAGAGATATCATATTCACTAGTACGGATTTATCGTTTCTGATTTCTGTCGCTAAACAAATAACTTCAATCGAACTATCATGCTCAATACGACCTTCACATATTCTGTTCAGAGAAGAAATGAGTCATAGCTTGCTTGTGTACATTTTGGAAGAATGTCACAAGAATTCTTGGGTCAAACGAGCGTTTGTTCAATACTTGTTCAAAGTTTCTGAACTCAGCCCATCACTAGAACAACACTTTAATGGCAGCTATGACGAGTTCATCAAACGCGTGTTCAAGGAGGGATTGAATGAGTTTCAAGCGGCATGTGTTGCTAGAAATAATGCTATTTACAGTGCAACACTTAATGATACTGATATGAAAGAATTAAGTGACTTCGGCTACGAGAACAGTGTATCAAGGACGGCAGTACTAAATTTGGATCTGCTTTTGATTTTTGATGTAAAATTATGGAAAATGTTGCGAAAGAATATCACAGCCATCTTTGTTGCTTATCTGCTCCAAGATACTCCGGTCAAGAAGGCAACTAGTATTCGATTCTACTTTCTGTATGATTTGCTTGCAAGATACTTTATATTTATGGATCGAGAGTCTGAGTTGAGTATTTACTTGTTCTCTTTGCAGCTTCTGACGACGCCATCGATATCGATTTATCTACAGAGAAATTACAGAATATTCGAAAGGATTCTATTGACTCTGAAATCGTTTTATCTTCATCAACAGAATTTAAGCCCTGCGAATGTTGGTGTAACGGATTTCGAAAAGAATGTGAATTGCTATGAAGTCCCATTAATGATTGCAAAGAAAGTCAATAATTGTGGAACAAAGATATTTGCTAGACGCTCCAAACTTTTCCATACCTATAGTGATTTAAAGTACATAATTGGTGCTCTTGGAAGTTCACAGGTTAAAGTAATTGACTCAGATTCTGTCAAATGTTTCATTGACTTCATCAAAATATTCGAAGGAATGAATGAGCAAAAGAAACAGACATTAGAGCATGTTCTATACGAGGACCCAACATGGACGAAAGCTTTTGAGACTAGCATGCAACTTGGTCCTGTTATTTCGTCGCTTTCAAGTTTGATATCCCACGATCAAGTAATGGTGAAGGAAATTGTAAATTTCATTCTAGAAAATTACGGCAAGTTTAATCCAGACTCGAAGGAAACCCATTTTAGCTTTCACCATCCTTTAATATGGTTTCTGGGACATCTATGCGCTGTCTTAAATGGTAAGAGCGTATTCGCAGGAAAAGAGTTGTCTGATATAAGCAATGTCGTATTGGATACCATGGTGTTATGTGCTGAAGTAAGAGCCGGTAAATGGACCAGAAACGGTGATGTTATGAAGAACCAACTTTACAATTACAGAAGTTCAAGAATGTGGGACTTTTCGTCTGACATTGAATTGTACATGTTGCAAACTCTTGCTTTTGCAAATCTAGAGAGAGGGTCATACCACGAATTTTTGATGAACGTGGAGATTGCTTTCGGCGTGAGAAACATTCTGTTAACGAATGCTTTGATCAACGATGCTGTTGAACAAAGAAAGAACAGAGTCATGGTAGAAGAATTTCTTTTGGTTTCTATTGGTCTAGTTACCAACAATGTGAACATGAGAAATGATCCAGAATATGAGATGATTGTTGAATTGCTAACCAAACTTTGTGCAGGCCCTGCTCGGTATTCCTATCTTAAAGAGAGGCTTCCAGATAGACTTGAAAAGTACCACGAAGAAGGTGGCTTGCTTGGAAATTTGGTTTACAAGCTGGCGGATCTGAAATTTCCCGACTTAATGAGTAATGGTACGTTTGAAATCAAGAACGAATGTCTAAGCGAATTCTATTTTCCTTATTTCCCTCATTCAAGTTCTAGCTCAAGAGAGAAAGCTTCTGACTACATTGGCAAAAAACTTTTAAAAGACAAGTTCGACTACACAAAAGGCCTTAAAAAGTGGTTAAAGCAAGCTCCACCTAACAGCATATCTCTCCTTTCATCTGATTATTATCTTACAATTCTAGCTTCGACTATCGAGTTGATGTCGAACAACTCGATCATTAAAGATGTTTGCTTCGTAGTGATTAGTATTATTACATCTTGTGGAAGAAGCAAAGAATTATTTGAGACAAAGTATAACGGAAAGACGTTATTTGCAAGATTTGTTGAGCTGGGATTAGCCGATTTTATCGAAAAACTCAAATCTGTATGGCCAGATATAATTGAAGCAAGTATTCCCCGACCGCAAGAAGTCACTCGAAACGATGCCGATAAAGCCAAAGAGTTGATCAGAAAACGGCAAGAAGAAATCATGAAAACATTTGCAGGACAACAGTCGACGTTCACAGAAAAGTACAAAGACTTGTTTGAAGAAGTATCAGATTCAGATGATGAAGAAAATAAGATGGAAGATGTATTGACTCCTCAAGCTTTTGGAAATATACGCGAAAAACACAAGTTTGATAATCCGGTATGCATCCTCTGCCAAGAAACATTAGGAACATCGTCGTCTTACGGACTGTTATGTTTTGTTCAAGCGTCCAATATTGTGAAAGTCCGTAACGTTGTTGAAAGCGAACTAGAAGAGAGAAATATTTCTCTTCCTTTTTATTCAACATGCGGTCACCTCATGCACAGTAATTGCTTTGCGGACTATATTGATAATATTGAACAACGACAAAATCAAAACAGATTTGTTGCACGGGCTCAAGAGATAGAGAACGAAGAAAATCAACAATTTCTTTGTCCTCTTTGTAAGACTGTCGGAAATTCATTTCTGCCAGTTGTTGATTACAATTTTGAGACTTTAGGATCACCTCTGAGTTTTACAGCTTGGTGCGAGAAAGTTTATTCTTCGGCCGGGACAGAAGACAAAGATTTGTACCTGGATAGTCATCAGTTATACGTGGACGACGAGAATAACGATATGAACGGAAATTTGGAATTTTCATTGGAATCTGTATTCATTAAATGTTTAGATTTCGAAACCAAGTTGAATGAAGAACTTAAAAGAGACATTAACAACAGGCGTGAATTTTATGGCAGCCCACAATGTGTTTTCTTATCGAAAGTTCTGTATTCTAACGTCTGCATGAATGAAATTAACTATCGAAAAAACAATATTGCCTCAACGTATAGCAATTTTTTGGTTGGCTACTACATGTATAATTATATGCAAAATGGCTTGGTCTTTGGCGAGGACGATGATGACTTTGTTGCAGATTTTATGCATAACAAAAGACTGCTTCAGTATGATCCTTTTGAGATCTTTGTTATAATTCTCTGCTATTATGCCAACAATAAGGATTTCGCGATAAACAACAGGAAGAATGTAGTCAAGTTTCTGTTTATCGTTGAGATGACTCGAGCTTTGCACATGTTTACTGAGTTGCCGACAATAACCCACGAAGGGCCTTCGTTTTCAGCAGAGCTCCGAGACAAACAGGTCTTTATAAACTTTGTAGACACAATACTATTCAAGCGAAAAAGAGGGCCGATAGACTATGAGAAGGCTTTTCAGTTTGTTTTAGCGAGTTGTGCCGTTTATCTAAGGCGCGTGGATATACTTTTGAATCATTATATTATGGTTAAGGAAGACATAGAGGAGGATGAACTCGCAAAAAGGGTTCTGGGATGCTCTCTTGAGACGCTTCTCAGGGAATTTCTTGCTTCAGATGTATTAAAGAAGATTATTTGCCGAGCCTCAGAAAACTTTACGAGTTTAAACACAAATGGGAATTTTGTGATGGACTTTCCAGGTGATCAATATTCGTTGTTCAAGGGTCTTCCCAAGGAATACAGGCATTTGCTTGAGCTCGATGAGAAATGCGAGCGGTGTAATCAGGTGCCATTGAGACCAGCATTTTGTCTTATTTGCGGCCAGTTGCTGTGTTCAGAGACCATCTGTTGTGTTAGACAAGATGACGAATCCGACGACATATCAAGGCACATACAAGAGTAAGTTTTTTAAAGTTTGCATTCTTATCTTTATAGTTGCAGCGGAAGCGTGTGCATGATACTATTGGTGAAGAGGTGTTACGTGCTTATGAGCTATGATGGTTTTGAGTTCAGCGCGTTAGCACCCTATATGGACGACTTTGGCGAAACTGATGTCGGTCTGACTTATGGCGCTCCTCAGCTTTTGTATGAGAAAAGATATCAAGAGCTCGAAAGACTATGGCTTGAGCACAAAATTCCAGAATACATCTTCCGCAAACTGGATTCAAACGAAATGGGGCAATTATTCGGTGGACTGAATTGGTAGAATTTATTATTAGCATGATAATTAAAAGAGTCTGTATTCCAACAAATATGTTTCGTAAGCCTCCTGTATTTTGTTTTCCAAGTATTTTGCAATTCTTTCTTCTCCGCAATTAACGACTTGTTGAGTTTCATTCTGTGCTTCAGTAGCAGCGTTAGCAGGGTAACCAGAGTGTCTAGATTTATCATGGAAAATAATTCTAACAGACTTAGTATCTTTTTCCAAAGCATGGACTAAAACAAATTCTTCAAAAGAAATTGTCCAAAACACAGACATCATTCCTCCAACATTTCGCCTTTCATGTGGAGTAAGAGCAAGTATTCTGTGGCTGGTAACCACTACTAACAGGAAAGATCCAGCATGTTTGATTTCAACATGACATACATAATCTTCATCTTCATATTTACCAGCTTCAACTTGTTTTAAAATGAAAGCCCCAGCGGCCTCTCGAGCACTAAAAGGCTTTACAACAGTATCATGGCCCACATGGCGCGGGAGTCGTACTCTATGATGCTCTGTTTCATCAAACATAGTCGTTGTATTCTTGATTCCTTCCGTCACAGAGCTAGCAAGATCGAATACGCCAACCACTGGTTTTGTAACTACTCCAACAATTCCTTTACCGATACCTTTGAAGAAACCGCCTAGACCATCCTTTTCAGCTCCACGTAATGGCTATAAAATGTTGGTTGACATATACTTGAAGAATTACCTGTTCCACTATTCCAGTAACACCAGATACTATGCTTCTTGCGAAAGAAGAAGCACCAGTTGAAAGACCTGTAACAGCATGTTTAGGGCGATTCTGAATTTTCATTCTTTTTCTTTCCTCCATAAATTCATCATCCATAGTTGCTGTTGCCAATCCCTTTCCGACACTTCCTGTGAATTTCGAAAATGTATCTGAAAGACCATAAACAGTTTTTTTCAAGAAAGATGCAGTTCCTTTTGCCAAGCCGATTCCAACGTCCTGAGGCCTGTCACTCACGATACCCATATATGGCTCGTAAAACACATCTTTAACACCAGAGCTAACTAAATTGAACAAACCAACAGGATTTCCCAAAATATCAGCGGATCCCACGACACGATGAAGCTGCCCAAGAAACTGTTGCGTATAATGCCTACTAATCAAATCAATATACATCGGATATGTAGCAATCGTGTTTTCCAAAACCAAAGAGTTGAGACGAATCGGAGCGTCAGAAATATTCCCAATAGCTAAAGTGTGAATAAACATCTTATATAAACTTACTCATTGATAAAACATCAAACGCAAAGTAAAGAGCTCCAAAAACCAAACTATTTAATGTTTTGCTTCTATACCCTCCAGCAAACAAAGCATTCTTGATGTCGTCCTCATTATTTTTTACTTCTGATCTGGAGAAAGTGATGTTTAGCTTAACAGGCTGAATTTGAATAATCTCGAAATAATATCTGTCACCATCAGTCAAAGAAGAAGGTTCGTCACTTAGTGGAGATTGAACTGTTTCTTCGTAGCCAGTGCTTGTTGATGACTTATCTAGAACTGTCATTACATGCTTGAAAAATTCAACAAGTTTGAGCAGTATAGATTCTTCGACTTGAATATTCATTTCTTGCAAAAGGACGGAGAAATACTTGAAGTAGGCAACTCCAAATGATTCATCTTTCATTTTGACTAGAGCTGCTTGGAAAGTTGGAATTTCCCTTGGATCCTTTTCCCCTTTAGGAGAAGAAACACCAGAATCTTTAGATTTCATTCCTTTGATAGAAGCGGCCGGCGACAATATAATTGGAGAATCAGAAGAGTACAGCTGATTGTCCATTTCGATCAAGTGGATAATTAATCCAAGAGACTGGTATAACTCCATTTCCCTCAGCGTGAGCTCGATGTCCTTCAATGCCAAGTACAACAACTCTTCATTGTGATTGTTAACTAACGAGAGACCTATTCCGCCTTTAAGGTGAAAGAAAAATTGGGCCAACAATTTAGAGTCCAGAGTATCCGTTACTTTAAAAGCTGAACCCGGATCTTTGGTTGACTCTGTAGCAGAAACTTGATTCTTCTTGTAGAGCGATCTCTGCTCGTTATAATCTGTGACTTGAAGAACAAATAAAGTGGGGCCCTCTGCAATAACATTCAGATCTAAGATTCCTCTGGAGTGAGAAAGTGGAACAACTGGCCCCAGCTCTTGTAAATGAACTTCCCTAATGTCGCTGACGCCACCATGGGAGTCTACAACAGCTACAAGCAGAAATTTTTCTTTGAACGAAGGCTCATCCCAGGCATAAAGCATTGAACTTTTGCTTGCCACTTTGTATTTTTGCTTCGCATTCATTTGATACACTATAACATCTGCTGAAGACGACAAATTGTCAATTCTAAACGGCCAATTGCTGCTTTTGTCATCAGTGCCATTAAGGATCACATAGATCACTGAGCCCTCTGCGCGAACTTCAACTTTTAACAAGTGTTCTTTTCCTAATCCACTCTGAACTTTCAAAAAGATGGAGCCAAGACTGTTGAAAGAAAACACTGGTGACCAAGACGGGCTAGCTTTAGGTCGGATCACCATCAGGAAGTCTTCCAATGATTTCAATTCATAAATTGCTTGACTTTCATTCTGCTCAATCCTGTATATTCGGTCACTATGGAAGATTTTCATGTCGATTGGACCAAGACCTGTTTTGTTCTTTACCACGAAACGTGGTGTGATTACAACCATCTTCGTCAAATTGTTGGCTGAAATCGCAGAGCTAAGTCCAAACACCAAGTAATCATTGGAGCCTTGCTCAACAACAATTTCTTCTACCTTTCCAATACCATCAAACGAGTGATCAGAGTTTGACCATCCAACACCAGAATGATCGTTTTTAATGCCGATTTTTACTCTCTTGTGTTTATCTTTTGTGGATACGTAAGAAAACAATGCCGAGTTCTTTGAATGGACAGAAAACATAGATGAGGGTCTCATAGAAGGAGACATTAAAGTGTGTGAAACAGCCTTAAAAGAAAAGTCAAACCGTGTCTTGTTAACCACCACATATGGAGCAAACAAGGACAGTTTCATGGCTGCAGTTTCTGTTTGAATGTTGTCCACGTTAAGCAAGCAATGGAGGTCCAGCAAAAGTTCGCAACTCTGACTTTCATGACTTAAATGCAGTCTCTTGTTTAGTGGTTTCTGCAACAACTCCACAACATCACTCCACTCATTATAGCCTTGCTGCGGTACTTTTAGTCTAAGCCCAAGCGATTCAGATTCCTGTAAGTTAATGTAAGTAACAGGTATGCTTTCGTTCTGACCGCCTTTTCCTCCAAAATACAAAACTTCGCCTTTCTTGGTCTTGTTCACTAAAGAATATTCAACATCGTAAGGTAAATTGTTTTCAATCTCCAAAGGCACCAGAATGTAAAATGTTACAATTGGACATTTCTTCAAACTAGAACTTATCAGAGAGCGACTGAAATCATTGTCTTTAGCAACTATCATGGAGTACAGCTCTTTTCCTCCTTCATCGTAACAATTTAGCAAAGACAGTGGTTTCGCTTCTTCTCCGCGTTTAAGTAGCCTGTCGAAGCCATTGAACAAGGCATGGTCATCGTTAATGGCATTTTTCCATTCAAGCGTTTGAGCAGAATATGAATAAGAAAGAAGATCTAGCAATTAGAGGTTTTGAAAGCATAAACTTACCAGGTCTAAATCTTATGGTTGAATCTAGAATATTTCGCAAGGAAACACAATGTTTTTCTCCCTTCTCTAGAATGAACATTTCAGCATTGTTGTTAGTATTTCCGTTCGGCTCGACAAGAACCTCCAGCGATGTATTAGAATAGTTGACAAGCACTACGGTACTTCTGATGGAAACAACCTTGATATTGCCTCTCAGTGCAACATCAACTTGAAGAGAATATGAAACATCTTTCACCGTAGGAGACAAGGAGTAGTATGTCGTTCCAACTCTGTCAATTCGAACATTAGTTAATTGGTTGAAGTACAAATCGCGTCTTCCTGTTTTTACTTCAACTGTCAGCTTATGAACTTTTGAATCCAAAGATCTGTCTTTAGCTTTTCGGATAAGCCTTAAATCCTCAAAACTCCAAGGAATTTCTTCTTCTTCATTTATCAAAGAATTCTGAGACTCCCATGATACCTTAATTTTGAAACCAGTTTCATTACGGATTAAGAACGGTGCACTTAAACTAGTTCGGGAGGAACTGATACTATTCAGATTCATGTCTGTAGAGAACTGGTTTGCTAAACGACTAATTGTTTCAATAAGTGATGTCGTAAGAGTAAAATCCAGTGTGTTCTCTGAAGTGACATTAACAACAGAATTGTTGACAATGTCCAGTTGAATATTCATTGGTTCCACAATTGGTTCCCAGTGCGAATTTTTTACGTTGTAGTAGCTTAACCCAAGATTAATTGTAGTAGACAACGACAATAATCCTTCACTCCAGCTACTTGCATTCAAATCAATTCCTTCAATGACTCCCTCAACGACAGGCAAATGAAAGTTTTCCAAATCATCAATTAAAAGCAATCTCAGTCCATTGAAGTTCAAATGAAATGATTCATCATTAGTTATTATAGGTTTGTCGTTAATAGAGTTGGCAACAGATTGCCCGGTATTATTTATGTAGTAAGACTTGGCCGTTTCTATAGCTGACTGTCCCGCATTACCAAGAGAATATTTTTCTCCTGTATATTCACCAAGTTTATCCAAGAAAGCTCTGATCAGATAAATATCTCGGAATGATAAGAAAATGTTGAGCTGACTTGGTAAATCCACTGACATGATGTTTTTCAGAACAGAAGAATCTGATGACCTTGAATCTTGAATAAACGTAAAATCAAACTTCTGAATGATTCCGAGTCTGCTTTCAGAATCTGCATCGGCTTCAAAGTTATGCAAGGCTTCTTTTTCGATCTGAGACATAGACGCCATCGCCTCATGAACAGCAAAAGAAAGAATGCTTTCTTGAGCCAATACACACTCTCTGACGGTAACAAGCAAAACGTCTGAGTTTTTAACGTGAGTGTCCCGTATTAGTAACACAGATGCATTTTTGATGTGTATTCTGTAATGAAACTGTGCCGTATTGCTAGTGTTTGGTGTCGAAACCGCCTTATTCGAAGCCGGCGTGCTTGCAGATTTTTTAGCGAGAGCGGAATCCGAATAAGCCTCCAACACAAGATTTCTAATAGTAAATACCAGATCTGGCACAAATATGAAAACTGGCTTGTTGACATCGATAATAAGCATAGATCCGGTCAAGTCATACTCAATATTGATATCAGATTTCTCAGAACATGGAATGACTTCTCTGTAGCAAATTGTTTCATCTCCTCTTGTATCACTCAAACAAAGACCGCGAATAGAAGCTTTGATCAAACTAGTAGCGGCAGACATTTTAAAACCAAAAACAATCTCCGAAATCTTCAGTCTTGAGATGTTTACATCATCCGTTTTACCCATGATATCAAATTCAAATCTTTTAATGTTCAATCCTATGATAGTTTCCGATGAAGATACTTGAGCGACAGAGGGTGATGTACCAGCTTCGGACTTAGCAATAGCTTCGCCTCCGGATGTACTTTGACCTTGTCCTGATAGCATATCCACCACATCGCAAAGAAGTCGTACCTGATGTTTTCCAACCGACATCATCAGCTCTTCTGAAACCATGTCCAAATCGACACCTCCAGTGCTTTTGATCCGGAGAGATGCATCAATAGTGCTATCTTTGATGATGTTTCTTTTGTTCCCTCCAATAAACGACTTGGCCGAAATATTGGAAAGTATCATGTTTAATTTCGGTAGATCAGAAGCGTCGTTGTTCACTTCCAAATTTCCAAGATAAATTCTCAGAGAGTCTGGAGATTCTGGAGCTTTGAGGACAACAATCGGGGTACTGAGATGGAGCTGAAGCAAGTAATCAAATCCAGACGGCGCCTCTGAGGTATCTTGCTGAGTAGCCACAGCATTGTCAGGAGAATTGATTTCCGCAGCAAAAGAAATCCAGTAAGAAATAAATTTGTCAAGAAAACTTTGATTGTAGACAAATAGCACAGATGCTGCCCAAGATTCAATCTTCTTTTCTTGAAACTTCAAGTTGAACTTGAACATGTCTTCCTTTGATGACTGCCCATTTGCCTCCTCGCTGCGAATAATATCAAGAATACTTCCTATTTCTTTTGAGTCTGCAGTCAAGCGACCTGTAGTAACGGATACTTCATCACCTTTGTAGCACACAGCTCCATGATCAAAAAACAT
>JALGPX010000039.1:36952-58195 GCA_023515795.1 Amoeboaphelidium occidentale | reverse complement strand
ATTTGCCTCCTCGCTGCGAATAATATCAAGAATACTTCCTATTTCTTTTGAGTCTGCAGTCAAGCGACCTGTAGTAACTGATACTTCATCACCTTTGTAGCACACAGCTCCATGATCAAAAAACATGCTGCACAATTCCTTTTGGCCGTCTTGTATTATCGCTTTTACTCCAAAAACATTCAACACAAATGTGAAACGATTCTTTGAATTGACGGCGTTTTGATTTTGTTCTCCGACTCCGTCTGCATTGATTTTGTCTGACACTGGTGGTGCAGCAGAAGGAACAAGCATTCTTATAATTTTCACAATTAATGGCTTATTGAACTGAATCAGCACGTTTCCTACATCAAGAACAATCTTGGAATCTGTGTAGTCATCTGAAATAGTTTCATGGTAAGCAACGGTGACAAAGTCCTTAGCGTTTTCATCCAAACCAGACTGTACCAACATTCCTTTAGGATCAGAGTATAAATCTTGAAAGGATAAGAATTCAATTCTTGCGCTCGCTGATGATTCAAATGTTTTAAGAGAATATGCCAGATCAACATTCTTGATATCCAATTGAGCAACAGAATTCTTGTTTTCAGCAAGAATCAGTGACAGTTCACTCACTCTAAATTCCACCGAAAGCAAATCTTTCTTTGCTTTTTCAGTGGCTTCGAGCTGTTTTTTGGTACTTCGTTCTGTTTTCGGTTGAATATTTGACACCGTTGTTTGATAGGTGTTGACACTCTTAACGGAAAGCACATCAGATGGAAGTGTCTCCTCTTCTTCGTAATTAAAAGATTTTATCACACGAGTTATCTTTTCAATGTTGTCCGTTGAGTATATCACTCGAACTTTAGGCAGTAATCCAGTCAGCTTCACTCTAGTGATAGAATCGATACTTGGCAGAATACTAAGACCAACCACAATATCAAACTCTGTCTTTTCAATGATACTAGTGAAATAATCATTATTCGTACCATTCGATACATAAGCTTGCAAATCATGAAGCTTTACTTTGTACCTGTCGAAGATCAGATTCATCAAGTTTTCCTTTTCTGCTCCACTTTTTTCTACAGACGAAGTGATTCTCTCCCTTTCATCGCGGGATAGAATTTCAGAAGATACAACCAAATGACCCAAGTTAACTACCATCATCTCAGTCTCAGAAGCTCCAGTCGGGAAAATAAAGACAGGAGCCTCAATATCAATTGAAACTTCCGTCAATGAGTGTTCTTCAACAGCAAAAATCAAGCCTGCCGTAGAAAATCCTTTTAAACCGTCTTGAATGGAATTCTCTACACTAGACAACATATCCATAGCCAAACTGTCCTCTTTCTTGAAAGATTTGAAAAAGCTAATAAACCTCTCGATACTTTTCTTGCTATGAAAAACTTTCAATGGTTTCATTTTCGCCCTTATGGACTTATCAATAGGCGGAACGTAAGACGGACTTGAAGTAAACGTTTCATACTCAAAATGAAACACTTTATCATCACTTGCTGTAACATTGCTTCGCACTTTACCGTCCAAAAGCTTTATGTTATTCTTGGCATCCAAAAAGTCAATAGATGCCAAGTCGGCAGAATACAGCATGCTTTTCACTCTTTGAATGGAAGATGCTTTGAGATTCATCAACTGTAAACCGAACAGCTTCATCGTTCTTTTCCCTCCTTCGAAATCATACAAACTTATCCCTGCCCTTTTCATTTCAAAGCCAAATGCGACTTTTAATGCAGTATCAGGAATACTTATATTCTCGATCGCTTTACTCTCGTCATATTCAATCGCATTGTACAACTCTTGCAACATTTTCTGGCTATCATTAGATGGCCCAAAGAAGTATCCATACCAAGTCTTCTTGCTTGCATCTTCTGTTTGTAAATAATCCGATTCATGAGCCTTGACTTCTTTGCGTAACTCAGAATCTGCAATGCTTCTATATAATTGAATATCTTCAAATGACATTTTTTCCTCTAGCCTTTTTAGCAGTAGGGCATCATCATCAGTGAAATTCTTTTTCAATTTACTTGTCCGTTTCTTCTTCCATAAAGAAACATACTGATGTCTGTCATCTCTCCTCTCTTTCATATGTTCCCAAGACCATACAACATTCTTGGAATGAATTTCACCAATAGTCGCATCTCTTGCAAAAGCCCATAAAAGCTTTCCCTTTTCCTTTGAAGACAAATTCGCGTTACTAAGAAGCTCTTTGGGTTTATACTTTTTATAATATTGACTTCGAAGCAAAATGTTGAAGTAATCCAAAACTGAATGCAAATCAACATATTGCTGCTTATCCAAACCAATTCCCAACTCATCAAAAACTAATGAAGCTTCAACTCTCGCTTGCTGACCATCTACTGGCTGTACTTTACGTAGAATCAACTTTGATACTCCGTTCACAGGCTGCAACAAATAATCATGCACTTGATCACCTTGCTTAGTGAAACTCTGTGCATTCCATGAGTCTTTAGCCTTATCCAAATGAGTATCAAGATACACCGAGAACTTATCCAATTTCATTAACTTGTAAATAGAAGAACGGGTCTTCTGAATAAACATTTCCTGCCAGTTCTCATCACATGAAACAGCCTTGATACTCTCCAAACTGATACCCAAAGAAAACATTTCACCATCATCCCCATTAGACAGATCATCCTCATACCGAATATGAATATTACTAATAGAAATCTGAAGATTATCCACAATTTTCGTAACCAATTGTTCAGTAAAGCTTTCACGACCTTGTGCATCAGCAGAAGCATCCTGTGCCATGCCTCCAGTGTCTTTTGCCAATAACTCAGCCGTCTCTAGCCGTTCCTGCTTAACCTTTTGGATATTCAAAACCTCCTTCTCTGCATCATAAACTGCATTCTTTGAATTGGGCTTTGCCACTAGAAACAGATTCTTAATGTTCACCTTAACTGGCTGATTCTTCAAATTGGCCCACGGTATTTCCAGACTCAATTCACCCAAAGAGCCTTGAGTGACTTCAATTGGCAAGTTGAACTTATCCAGCGCTTCTCTTTTCAGCTGTAGATTTCGCAACAGCACATTTCCTTCAAAAGTAAATCCCTTCTACGGAAACGCGCTTACCGGACCATATCGCAACAGAAAGTTGACTCCGGTCTAAATTGGAAACGTAATCGCCAAGTGTTTTATTCAGAACGTCAACCAGCAGCTGTTCAAACATCCTTGTTGACAAATTCAAAAAAAGTGATTGACGACGCAGATATCGTTTCAGTGGCGATTCAGGCCAACTTCATTGACACTTTCGATTCTTTGTTGGCTGCGATCGAATTTACCGGTAATTCCGAGTCCTGTTGCATTTCCGAAGCGATCTTTGAGAATATCGTATCCCAAACCCAAACCACATCAGGTTCATTAACAACATCTTTAGGATATAAGCACAGTTCCTTTAAACATTGTAGATCAATATCTTCTTTTGATTTTAAACTTAATTCTGAGTTTGTTTTGACTTCAGCAATCTCGGCTAATTGATATCTACTCGAAGGATCAAAGCGTGATATCAAAGTATTTTGTGGTTCATCTTCCAGTCGTGGTATCACATCCATAAGTTTCGATAGTCGATCAGCGATATTTGATTCCAGCTGAATTTGTGCTTTTGATGATCTTCTAGGGTCCATTAATGGTCTTGATCCTCGTGGTGAAGGAGTGTCTTCTTTTGTGGTTTTAACTGGTTGAACTTGATCATTAGTAGCTGTTGTGTTGTTCAGCGCTGGTGCAGACTGTGTTGAAGATGATCCCATGAATTGTTGACTTATTGAATGGCTCAATGTCTTTATGGCTGATACAGTCGGATCCAATGATAATCTCCAGCTGCCTTGTTTCACATTAGTTTTCCTACTCTACAAAGATTTAGTTTAAGCAAATGTAGTTTATTGTGACCTGAACAGGAGGCGCAGCAGCTGTTTGAGTCAAATTGAGAATATCATCATCAATTTCCTTTGTAGAGTTGTTGTTGTTACTCATTAGAATGAATTGAACAGTTAGTTTTTACTCTCGCTTGAAGCAACCAAAGGATGCTGGTCATAATAATCAAGGTGCGCACCATTCTCATATTGATCTTTTTCAAGTAGAATAACAAGAACTTTTGCACTTTCATTAGGATCAACTAATGTACCTTCCTGTTTCATGTTCTTGAAGGCTGTTTTAAGTGTACCATCAGGCATATCATTCCTGATGACAGCTTGCATGTCAGTATCAAGAGGCCCAGGAGCATAATTAAGTACACGTGTGTTCTTTCTCTCTAAGGGAATAGTATTGAAGAACATTTCCCTTGCAGCTTTTCCTGAAGCATACAGAGACCAACACTCAAAAGCCTTTACAGCTGCAAGAGATGAAATGTTTACAATAGACAGAATAATATCTTCAGGGATCTTCTTCAGTATAAGCGAAGTCAAATAGAAAGCTGAAACGATATTCAACTCAAAAGCATCACGTAAATTCTCAATCTCCAAATTAGCAACGACAACAAGTCGACCAAGCGAGCCTGCATTCTGAATTAAAAGAACAGAAATAAAAGATTTCCCAGCGAATATTTCATTAACAATTTCAGGTAGATTCTTCGTCTCAGCTAAATCAGCAGCAAGGCATTTGACTTTGAAATTGTTATTCGGCGTAGAAATGTTGCACAGTTTCTGTGCCAGAGCATCCAATTGAACTTTATTGCGCGCAATTAGAACCAATTCAGAATCTTTTGACAAGGAACTTTTAGCAATTTGTAGCGCAATCGCTTCGCCAAAGCCTCTGCTTGCACCAGTAACGATAATCAACTTGGACATCTTATTATTTAAAAAATGGACAAGGATCTATTCACTTGTTTCAAGTTCCTCTTTCACTTTAGACTTTAAAGCCTTCTTAACTTCACGTGAGGCTGATGGACACAAATCTGCTGCATCACACTGAGAGCATTTTGGATTCCGTGGAGTGCACACCATTTGACCCAAACCAACCAGTAAATGATTAACCTCTGGCCATAAATCTTTGGGCAACCATGACTCCAGTACCGCTCTTGTAAATTCAGGTCCTTTTTCTATAGATCCAGGCGGTGTCCACTTCAGTCGATTCGATATGCGATGTACATGAGTATCCACACCTATTCCAGTACAAGAATTCCACGCGCACTGCATAGCCAAATGAGCCATCTTGGGACCTATTCCTGGTAGTTCTAAAATATCATCCAACTCTGAAGGAATATCATCATTGAACTTCTCATGAAGAATATCAGCAATCTTTCTCAAGTATTCAGTCTTCTTACGATGGAATCCAACCTTCTCAATGCATTTATCAATTTCTTCATATGAGGAATCTCTAACAACTGAAACAGTAAGACCAGCCCCTGTGTTTGACTTGAGATTAGCAAACACGTGCAGCCTTGCCATTGCATCAGCTGTGACAGGATCTTTAGTTTGAGATGATAACAGCAATGACGTCAACACATGAAATCTCTTGTCCTTCTCGGTGCCCTGTTGTGTAGACAACTGATCGCAGCCCATCGTATCCACTGGCGCCTTGTCCAAAACATTATAACGAAAGTGCTTTAATTTATCGTATAATTCCTTCCAATTATGCGGAGGTTTGAATGATGGCGGTATCTTTATAGGCGACATTCGTTTCTTTGGTGTCTGTTCCTTTTTAACTTCCTCGGAAGGTGTTTGTTCAGGTTCTTCGTATTCAACAGCCACGACGTCACGCTTTCGCTTTGGCATGACAAAAAAATATAAAGAGGTTCTAAAGAATCTATTTAAGGTTGTTTAAAGAGTCCAATGATATCCCTCAAGATGTGGAAATCCTCAAACAGAGGGCTTTGAAGAGGGTTCATCAAGCCCTCGTTAACAGACACAATGTTGGATGATGTTCTTGATTCAATAGAACTCAAACTTGTTAGTGAACTTCCAGAACTCTGTGAAGATCTGGGCGATACTGATGAACGATCAGAAGAAGGGCTTATTGTAGAGGAAGGGCTCAAAGGGGACATTGAGATACCATCAACCTTTGAAACAGCTGATGTATCAACTGTCAGATTACCAGGTTTCCTCTGATTATTGTTCTTCCTCAAGTTTGTAGTAAGTCTAAGAACATCCATCGAAACTTATTTCAAACTGTACAAAGTCAAAAACGAAAAGGATCCTCGAATTGAAGTCTAAAAATAAACTGACTCAGTGGTTTTCTATGTAACAAGTTGGAAGAGAAAATCTTACGATGTTTATCACGTAATATCTTGCATTTTCCTGTAAGTTATGATCTTAAGTCAAGTGGCGTGAAGATTCCGTGCTGAAACGTGATGAGTCATGGCCCTTCTAAACTTCTAATCAGACGTGTCTTGTAACAAGCTGCCATTTTCTCAAAAGAGTAATGAATTGGCTGCGAGAATTTTATGAAGTGAAGGCGGAGATAGCCGCTATTGAACCAAAGATTACTTAAGCAAAGAAGGAGCTTGAAGCAGCAGAAGAGAGATATGAAACAGCTATTGTGGAAAAGCAACCAACAGATATCATAGGGGCATATAAAACTATATTGGATTCAGATAAATCGCAACTCTTTGGCCTGCTCCAGAAGAAGTACAGATGGATGGAGATACAGCTCTTGTATTGGGAGATCGTCAATGAAATGTCAAAGCGAAAAACCAACGATGCACTTATGGCTTACCTTGAAGATCGATTCACGTATGATGGAAAATCTAATTCTGCATCGGAAAGGCCTGATTTTAAACCCATTCTCGCCCGCGATTATCTTTTGGTTCCGGAACAACAGTACCGCGAAACCCCTAGTCTACTGTGTCAGATTTTAGACGTGAAGTTGCCAAAATTTCTTGTAAGTGCGTTTCATGTATTCAAGCGTAAATGGGCTGCTGATTCTTATTACCTTCTTGATTTCGATGATGTCGACAGTTTTCGCAATGGATTGTTGCTGTTTCAACCCATCGAGAGAGCATTTAATAGGTCGCAACTTTGCTTTTTGAAAGCTAATCGCGAATACTCATTATTCTTGAGATTGCTTGACCCGGGATTACGCGGTATTACTTTGTTTGATGCATGCTTGCCATTGATTAATGAGATTGATTGTGCAAGTATCGGTAAGACTGTTGATGAAGTTTTATCAGTTCTGCAGAGCAAACTTAGTGTTAATGGTCGCTTGTTAACTTTTGGTGATATAGAAGGTAATAGGATTGTTTGCAAAGGGAATATTAGGCCATACAAGCGTTGTTTGAACTTTCATGCTGCTGTTGCAAGAAGATTCGCGTTGAAACAAGGATGGATTACGCACGATGTTTATTCAACCTTCAAGTGGTCTCAAGCATTTAACAAGGATGATCGTATTATTTCTCACATTGACGAAATTAAAACATCGTCTGAGGCGGTAGATGATGAGAACTTGGAAAATCAGTTTCATGACAACATTCTGCCAACCGAATCCGTCAATAATCGCGTTTTAGTTGAAGACGAGGAGACTGATGGTAATACATTATGATTAACATGTTGGTCCCGAAAGCAAGTTATTCCTGATTGGTGACTGAGCTGTTAAATCTCAAAGTTGGTGCCAACTCAGACTAAGCAAAATTCTTATCTTTCTCGAATTTCAGTGATGAGACATCATAGGCAGCAGAATGAGAAAGAGAAATTACTTGAATTCTTGAGATATCAAGAGCTTGACGACTTGATACAACAATATCATGAGAGCAACGGATCGATTATTGAAATTTGGATTCAGCGCACTAAAGATTATTGGGAATGTCTTTTAGACGGCTTTATTGGAATCCATCTTTACAATATTCTCCATCCTCCTGTTCATTTTCGCGCTCCTGCTGAATGTAATCTTCATCATCACTTGATTTGCTCAACATATTTTGTAGTGAAAGAGGATGATTCCGAATTTATACTATCGTGGTGCAATATTGAGTTTCCATTCTTCGATTCGGAAGGCAAAGAGGACCCGGATGTGCCTGTTGAGAATGATATGTTGTTAACGAAGATCAATAAGAATGTTCTAGACCGTTTCAGCGATGGAAAATACCTTCCGATCATCATTAGCGCGAGCCATGACATGGATACAACTTCTTTCTTAAGAGATTTTGGAATGCAGAATGTTCCGGAACATTTGAAATGTCCAGAAATCGTCAAGGCGGGACAATGCGGCAGAATATTGTCGTTTGATTTTTCACTCAGAGTAGAAGTTTCTCTGTGGGACAACAATGTGTTTACATTTTTTCAAAGTTTGATGGTGTATCACTTATGCAGAATGTTTCGCTATAGATGTGTAGACGGGATAAACTTCAAATCTAACTTCAGACCACGTTCTCCAATTACTTGGGGTAGCATGTTAGCACAAGCATCTCCGGGAACACCGTTTTATCGCTGGCTTTCAATGTGTCGAAACTATAGGGTTGATGAAATGATGGACGAATACATGAGGCTGACTAACATTGCGTTTCGTGGTGATTGCGACGTACCTCCTGTGTTTCTATTGAAAGGAGTTGAGAGGATAGCAAACATAAGAAACAATAATATTGCTGGCCCTGATGGAACAGATCTTACCATGCTTTCATTGTTACTAGAACGATTAGCAGGAAGGCATAACCCGATTTGTATCTCAACTGGAATCGATGACAGAGGGATATTGGAGACTCAGAAGACGTCACTCGCTGAGCTTGTTGTATTGCACATGTCTTCTCCCTAAGTAAAAGGACTATTGGAGTTGATAAGGCACAAGAAGTCGGCGTTTTACAATTGCACCAAGACGTTGACAAGACAAACAGATTGGGATTGGACGATAATTTGAAGGAATATGAGTCAGCAAGGTTTATTACAGAGAGATCTCTTTTCCTCAAAGCAATGAATAGCAACTCAGACAACCAGATTTCGAAGGTCATGTCTCTATTGGATCTTCCTGCAGAAATCATAAGATTGATAGCACTGAACCTTTCTACTGACTTTAGCGATCTCATGGAGTTTCAGAAGGCGAGTCCGACAATTCGCGCAGTTACATCGGATGTTTCTTTTTACTACGAGTATTTTACGGAGAATCATACGAAGGATGCTATTTTTTATCTCAGGCATAATCGGGATAGCATACCTAATTGGAGAAAAGTACAGGAAGTTCTGTTTGAAAACACTGCCGAATATGTTCGTTTTTTCTACGGCTTCCCAGGCGCAATGTTCCAAAGAGGCATTGACAAAGAGGTAGACATTGCTGAAAGCCGACTTGGGCGGACTGGTTACATTTTGGGAAAAATTTTCCTGAAATTCGCTTTGAACTTGCCCTGTTCTAAAACCCCCGTTACATTTGAATTAGTGCAGAAGAAACTTTCTGAACTGAGAGCAGAGAGACAGAGTTTGTCAAAAACGTATGAATGGCGCTTATTCGAGGACATTATGTTATCTCGCTTTCAAGAATATTTACGTCACGGCAGTTTAGGTATCAAGAATTTAGGTGACTTAAATCCTTGGCTAATGATGCTGGATTATGCGTTTGAAAACGGCTATCATTTATTTCAACAAGCAATTATGAAACACATGGTTGATGAAATTGTGATTAGCATTTTGAGGGGATGTATCAACGTTGACCAAGGCCTAGAAAGGCTTAAATGGCTGATTCCTCAGGTAGAAAACGTGGAACGTATCGGCTACCCTGCTTTTTGGTTTTTTAAAATGGACTCTAAAACTCTTTCAGCCCGAACAAGACTTTGTGAGTTTTTGTTGAAAGAAATAGTTGGGAAAAGGCGGAAAAACTATGCATGTTTTTTTCGTGGCTTAATACAAGAATGGATGGAAGCTCTGAGCGAAATTGTTACTAACGAAGAATACCGTCAGGACCAATTAGATGCTTTAAAAGTCTTTCTTAGATGGCGATTTGTAATTCCGAATGGTAGCTGGCGATTAACAGACTCAAATAGTTACCAACTAGTGTGCCTTGTTGATGAATCTCTACGAAGTATCATATATCCCAAAGGGTTTTACATGAAATACTTGTGTTGGAGGGAAATGGAGCGGTTGCTGACTTACGGTTGTTCAAAAAATTTCAGAAATGCTTGCGAGAAATATTTGTACTCAAGTGATTTGGTTTGTCATGACAATGAACTGGTAGTTGAAGCAAGAAAAGCGTGTAGATTGCATGCTAAGAAACAAACGGAAGATGTGTAAGGATATAAAAAAATAATTTTTCATAACAAAGCTTTCTATTTACCATAGAATCCAACTCTGTGAATACCTCCATCAGGAACACCTAGAAGCATGATCCTACTTACTGAGCCAAAGTCTTTTTCAAATGTGTGCAATGTATCTGGTTGTAAAGGAGACACTGGAAGTAATACTCTCCACAAGCCATCCGATGGCGCAGTAATCTCGTACGAGAACGTTGAATCGAGAGGTGCATTCTTGTCATAATAGTCATTCAAGTCCTGATCAGATACAACCGTATCAACTGCTCCGTGTTTCACCTTCCACTTGGGTAAATCTTTTAAAATTTTGTCAAATGGTTCTTCTGAAGTAGTTCCAAGAACAGCAACGTATTTGAATGCGTTCAGACGATGCATATAAGTATCAATTTCAATACGCATTAAATGACTTGATTTACCAAGATCAATGCCTAAAGCATGTCTAGCTGAGTGACGACAACTTTCCCAACCAGCCATAACAGATCCTTCTCTGGCAGACCTTAAAACCAACTTTGGATCACCATAAGAAGCATCAGAGGCCGAAAACACTTTAGCAGAAGTCAACAAACTTTCCAGGCGTTTCAAAGACTCCTTCAAGAAAACTCCACGAGCTTTGAAACGAGCAAGACCACCTTCACCCAAATGTAAAATTATTCTGGTCGCATTTATCGGGTTTTCTAACTTTACAAGCTTCTTTGCATCACCATCTAGTTTCAGGTTTCGAAGCACAACAACCTCTGAGCCATCCAAATCAGAAACAAAAGTAACTTTGAAAACGTAATTTACATTATTCCTTGTGTAGAATGCGGTATCAAACTCAATTTCCGACACGGAAGCAACTTTATAATCTCTGACTCTCAAACAGACTTGGTTTGTGACTGTATTGTCCCTGTGGAATACAACACCATTAGCACCATTTAAAGCTTTAAAGTTTAAATGTCTTGCGCTTTCCAAGCCCTCCATTTTAACGCCCAAATGTGTAAATGTGCCACGGCCATCATTCACTGGAGCATCTGAAAGTAAATCATGTGGGTTTGTAAAGAGCGAATCTGAATAGGACAAGACCTCCATTGGAATTTCTTCTAAAGACATCTTCCGGACCCTTTCTTATTAAAACCAAAACTTTGTCTATTCTTGAAAATATTCTGCAAGTTTGACCCAGCCACAAAAAACACACAACGCTCCAATGGAAAAACGCAACATCATATCTCCAAGAGGCCTAGCCATTACACCAGTCTTTTCCTCAGACATGATACCCCATTCATTGGTCGCTAATAAACCACACGCGATACCTCCAACAATGCCGTAATACATGAAACCATCATATCCATTTGTTTCAAGTAACAACAATCCCATCAATACAATTGGGATAGCAGCAGAAGCGTGCCTAATAGTGTCCAAGATCTTTTGGATCTCTCTTGAAGCTTCAATTCTGCGATTTCTCTGTTCTTCATCCTGAACCAAAGCAACATCAAATGAACCATCTCCAATGTAAATGCCGTGCTTTTGTCTTGCAATCATTCCTCTTCTAAGTAGAATGAACATGTAAATGCCAGATAACGCAGTAATCAAGGCTGTGTTCTCGGCAAATACAATTGGACCAGAAATCTGTTGCTGCTGCTGCTGTGGTTGAAAGGCTGGCACGCCTTTTAAATGTGTATCATACAAATCTCTCTGTGGTGCGTATTTGTATTGTGGTGCTGATGAAGATATCGCATCTTCTAATGTCTGCTTCCAAACACTTGGATCAGCGATGGTATCACGCAAATATTCTTCCCATTCCCTTGGATCCAAATTAGGATGTTTCATGAAGAAACGACGCCATTGCCTTGAAGAAAACAAACGATCCCACTGTTCTTCTACAGGTTCAACGATATTCTCACCTACAACAGCCTTTGCTTGATCCCATAATCTTTTGACTTTTCCGGAAACTGTTTGCGATGCTCGCGAGCCTAAATCTTCGGCTTGCCACAACATGCGAGTCAATTTCGATTTGACCGTTCCAGTGTCTTCAATGCCCTTTTGCTTAGGCTGCTTTTGTTGCTTTTCCATGTTATCAAGTGCACGCTGCAGAAAGTGTATCAATTGATCAAGTTCCGTTTCAACTTTCTCTGCAATCCTCTCAGCTTCCCTCATATCACGCTCAGGCTTTCTTGTGTATCCATAATACTCCTGGACTGACATCTTTTGATGGAAGAAAACATTTTCGCGGTTTCACAGAATCGCATTTTCTCCAGCGATGGCGTATAACAGTTTCATAACTAATGGTCGCTTGTTTCAACAACACAACCAAATGCTCGCAACACCAGAGAAACAACACTTTCTGGATAATTCTACTAAGAAATTGTTATCAGCCACTCCGGTCGTACAAAGAGGAAATTCTTATGAGTTTGCTGCTTATGGGCCATTGACTCCATCTGGTGATGTTCTGTGGCAGGATGTTAAGCAAGGACAATCAATCATCAAAGCACCCATATCACAACCGATTACAGATCAGCATAAGAAAGACAAAGTTCCCATGAGACATACTCCTTCAAGGATACCCCGGCCTGTGTTTCATTCAGCTGAGAAGGATTTAAAGTCTAAAGTAAAGATTCCAGTTGACGATGAAGAATCGAAGAGCTCAGAGACAGTTAATCCTGTTGTGGAAGAGAAGGAGATCAAAGTTATGATTCCAGCACCCGCAGATGAAAGCGATAAAAATGCCCTGTTGGAGCTGATAAGGAAACGGAAGCAGGAATTGGTCGAGAAACTTCAAGGAACCCTGAATAAGAAGGAGGACGCAGTACAACCAGAAACGGCGCCTGAAAGTGTTCCACAACCGAAACCTGCTGAACCGATTTCAAGTCGAAGGCTCACGAGAAGTGCCACTGTGCCAAAACAAGAAACAACCAAACCTAAAAGGTTCGATCCAACTTCTGTGATACTTTCAAATCTATCCAATTTATCACTGCACGAACTGGATAAATTGACAAAGATCAACACAGATAAGAATGCAAAGTACATGAAACCTGTGCAGTTCAAAGTTATACGGAAGAAAGGACCGAAACCACCATCGCCAAACTCAAAAACACTCTCGAAACTCGCAAAAGCTTCTCAAAAGTCGAATGCTAAAGAAAATTTTGATTTAGAAGAGTTGAAACAACGGAAACTCAAATGGGCAGATTTTGAAGATCTCAAAGAGGATGGTAATTCTAAAAAGTCAGAAGGGGAGCAATTGAAGCCGTGCATTAAGAAGGCAGAAGACTCAAAGAAGTCATTTTTGGAAATAACAAAATCTCCTATACTGATAAAGAGATTTGTGTATGATAGTGTTGCAGCTGCACCCAAGATAACTGTACCAGGGCCAAACGCACCGGCACGAAGATCTTCCTTGATAAAGAGGAAGTAGAACTGTTAAATACATTCAGTTTTTGATTATACGACTTAATTTATTCCTTTTAGAATAATTAATTCTTTTGTGGTCTTTTAACTCCGTACTTTGTTCGTGATGTCTTTCTGTTGGCAACACCTTGTAAATCATACTTGCCTCTGATCATTCTGTACTTCACACCAGGACAATCAGCAACACGTCCAGCCCTGACCCCAACGACACTGTGCTCCTGTAAATTATGTCCTTCCCCAGGAATATATGCAATAACTTCAATGCCAGTTGATAACTTCACCTTGGCAACTTTTCTCTGAGCTGAATTCGGTTTCTTTGGCTTAACAGTGTACACTCTCAAGCAGACGCCTTTTGCTAAAGGTTTTCCACAAAGAGCTGGCGACTTTGGTTTGCGCTTTCGTGGTTTCCTGCATCCTCTTATAGCTTGATTGAGGGTTACTTGTAATAAAGGCGATGTATGCAGCAAAGATCTTTGCCATGTGAGCGTGTTTAAAGGCGTAATTGCTGTTGGCTTTAGGAGTGATAATGAAGGAATAGCTCGTTGCCTTGGGATATTCGCGGTAAATAGTGGCAATCTAAATGCCTGTAGCGATCTTGTCAGTGCGATCATCTTCTTCGACAAAGAAAAATTTAAATGACAATTGAGAAGGTTGGCAAGAGGATATCTTTGGATGGTGAATTAGGGACTGTTCGCTTTTATGGAGAAGTGCCGGAAGGAAGTGGGAAATTCTGGTACGGAATCGAATGGGACAATCAAACAAGAGGCAAGCATTCTGGGACACATGAAGGTGTTCGGTACTTTGAGTGCGAAGTGGATGGAAGCGGTTCTTTTTTGAAGCCGAATAGTAAAATGCATTTTGGTGTCGATTTCGTGGAAGCTTTGAATGAGAAGTACAGTTTTGATCGTCTGAAGTACGAAAGCAAGATACAGTCTTTATCTCTGGAAGTTAATGTTGACAAGGGATCGCGCGATGGCCCAAAGCAAATTGGTTTAATTGGGGATAAAGTGGAAGTGGCCAAACAACCGGTACCAGAGAGTGTATCACTGAACTTGGAAGATTTAGATCTCTCATCGAACTTATTTGCTTCGTTTGATGATATTCTGGATATTCTTACACAGCTGCCTAATCTTAAAGTACTCCGGTTGAACTTTAATCGGTTCAAGATTTCTAATACGCACGACAGGGAGACTTGTTTCAAAAATTTGCGCGTGCTCAGTTTAAATTTTACAAGGACAACGTGGGATTCTTATGCCTCTTGTCTTTCTCCTTACTTTGACCAACTGGAAGAGCTTTATTTGGTTTCTAATGGTATCAATTCTTTAAAAGTTTCGTCTGATAATCTGAATTGTCTGAAAGTGTTGAACTTGGACAAGAACTTAATGACAGAATGGTCTGAAATCTCTTACATTCTTGGCAAACTTCCTTCTTTGGAATCTCTATCTCTTGAAGAAAACAATATCAGTAGCATCATGTACGAGTCTGGCACTTTCACTGCTCTGAAACAGTTGAACTTATCAGCAAATCCAATTTCTTCTTACGACTCGATAGATGTGCTCAATAGCTTTCCTTCATTAAAAGAACTTAGACTGAAGAATATTCCCTTATTTGTAGGACTCAAATCAGGTGAAACAAGAATACAGGTTGTTTCGCGTATTGGGAAACTTGTTCAGTTTAATGGTTCTGAGATAAGAGATCGAGATCGTAAAGATGATGAGCTTTACTATTTGGGCATAATACACAAACAAGTTTATAATTCTTCTTGTGCTGGTGATAAAGAAAACATAATCAAAGCAAATCCAAGATATAGAGAGTTGATAGACTTCTATGGAGAACCGGCAGTATCAAAAGAAACAAAGAACCAACTCAAGAACGATCTATTACACATGGAATTCTGTTTATCTGATGATACAGTATTAGGAAAGAAGACCTTTCCAAAGAGCACCTCTCTGAGAATTGTTAGAATGTATGCGCAGAAGCTACTGAACCAGCAAAAGAAGGGCAAAATCTCATTCATGACATACAAGGGTGATATCGAAGTTGAGTTGAATGATGATTTTAAGTCTTTGGATTTCTATGGTTTATCTCCAAAGTCTGCTGAAGATGTTTTCAGAATTTTAGTTCAAACTGAGTGATTCTTCCAAAGCAGAAAAATGGTTTACTTATTTTCCAGTAACGTTGTAGACCCTCCAGCTGAGATTTACATGGGCAAAGACAAATACGAGAATGATGACTTAATAAAGCAAAACAATGGATACACTCTACCAACAGATATTTGGTTTCACGTGGACAAATTATCATCTGCACACGTCTATTTGAGAATAGAGAACCCTTCTACAGATAAAAAGGAATGGTTTAAAGACATAAAAGAAGAATTGATCGTAGACTGCGCACAATTAACAAAAGCAAATTCAATAGAAGGTAATAAGAAGGACAATATCACCATAGTTTACACTCCTGTGAGCAATCTAAAGAAAACTAAAGGTATGGAGACGGGGCAGGTTTCATTCAAGTCAGACGCGTTAATACGCAAAGTCCTGGTAAAGCAAAAGGAGAACGCAATAGTAAATCGATTGAACAAGACCAAGAGAGAAGAATCTATCCAGGACTTGGTAACAGCCCAAATAGAAAAGCAGAAAAAAATAACACGAGAAAAGAAGCAGGTTTACATGGAACAACTAGAAATTGAAAAGGAAGTCAAGAAACAGAGAGACGCAGAGAAGGCATTAAGAAGTTATGACCACGTTCTAAAGGAAGATTTGATGGAGAGCAACTTGGATCAGGTCCAGAAGTACGTGAACCCTGAAACAGGAGAAGTAGATGCAGAGGCTTTTGAGGATGACTTTATGTGATGAGCTGCTGTTTGCTGGAGGGAGAATTTAACATTTCTGCCTTCTAAAAAATAGACCTACCTTGCGTGCGCTGAATCCTTTTTCTTTTGAACACAATCTCAGGATGTTCTTCCTGAAAGTACTCAAACACCGGATCCTTCTGCCACCTACATCGTTCTCTGCCTCTTTAAAACATGAATTAGAACGGAAGCTTTACAGCGAAGTAGAAGGAACGTGCTCTGGTAAGAAACACTATAAAGCTTGTTAATTTCACAGGACGGTACGGCTTCATTGTTTCCATTGTCGGTATCGATGAAATCGGCAAAGGTGTTGTTAATGAAGGCAGAGGCTCAGCTGAGTTCATTATAACTTACAAAGCCGTAGTTTTTAAACCATTCAAGGGCGAAGTAGTCGAAGCCACAGTAACAACCGTCAACAAGATGGGATTCTTTGCAGACTGTGGCCCTGTTACGATATTCGTTTCGAACCATTTAATACCTCAAGAATTGGAGTTTATCAATAGCACATACACCAATTCAGTTGATCACACAATCCAAAAGGGCGAATGGCTCAGAATTAAGATTGTTGGAACGCGTGTGGATGCAAAGGAGATATTTGCTATTGGGACAATTAAGGAAGACTATTTGGGATTGATCGAAGAGGAGCTATAAGGAACAGACACTGAATTAAAACGATATAAAACCTCTGGTCTTCCTTAAGAGTATATTTATTTAAGGTAGCATTTAGTCAAACAAACCAAAGCCCATATCGTCATCTGACTCTTCCTTTTCTTCCTTCTTTTCCTCCTTCTTCTCTTCCTTTGCGCCAGAAGCAGCAGGTGCACCAGAAGATGCAGCAGCTGGAGCAGCACCAACGCTTGGGACAGAAGCCAACTTGGAAGAACCTTCAGCAATGACAGCAGCCAGATCCTTTCCGTTCAATTCAGCGACAACCTTCTCGACTGCAGCAGAATCGACTTCAATGCCAACAGATTCCAAGATGGAAGTGACTTTGCCTGCATCAGGCGCAGAACCAGACAAGTTAGATAACAAGTAAGCAGCCAAGTATTTCATTTTTCTGTAAAGAGAATTAGGGATTCTATACGCGTCTTAAGGGGTTTACCACGAAGGTCAAATTTAACTCAAAAAGAGGACTTTTCGTCTATGGAAATTAAATTGTAAGCGCGCTCCATTTCTGATCGACAAATTTTTCAGGCGAAAAAATTTTCGGTTCGCTCGCTCGGTGGAACGTTTCAAAGAAGTAAGTTTCTTTTGTAATTCGAGTTTCATTACCAAATCTATTCAAAATATTGATTATTTCTTGTGGCGCTTGAGTGCTGCATCAACCACTTTCATTGCTGCCAACGTCTTCTCGTCTTCTCTGTAACCACCAATGACTTGAATACCAACAGGAAGACCATGCATCTTTTCGGGATCGTAATATTGATACGCAATTTTCTCCACCAGATCATTCTTTAAGTGATCTTTTGGCAAAATGTCGACGTCTTTCATGACAGTTGTAACCGGGATTGTACCAACAGAGAAGTTAACAACATTGTACATGGCAGTTGACCAGCCAGCAATTGAAGTCTCCGAGAAAGAATCATGTGGCAATGCTGGAAAGGAAAAGCCAGGTGCAATGACAAAATCAACGCGTGAAGCATTCCAATAATCCATGAACGATTTTCTAAACAGTAGCAATTCATGTTGACATTCGTACAGCTTTTGAACAGACACTTCTTTGGCTGACCCAACTAACTCAGCAGCCCTGTGTTGACTAAATAACTTGAGCAAGCCAACAATCATCAACCTTATGAATGACGGAATTCCAAAGCCAGCAATCAAACGACTTGGTCCATTCTCCAAAGGATCATCTTCTTTTGATTTCAAATACGTCTTCATTCCGTCAGCACCAACCCATGTGTAAAACAATTTGCACGCTTCAAATGAGTTCAATATCTCAAAAGGAACAACTTCGTAACCCTGCGCACGCAAAGCATCAACCGTCATGTCAACAGCTCTGACACAAGCTGGACTGGTAGTCAAAACGTCGTTCTGTGTGTAGTATCCAATTCGCAATTTCTTGTCCGACATATCATGTCTAGCAAACGGTTTCGAGTAAGCAACGGTTAAAGGGTCCCATTTGTAAGGGTCCAATTCCAAAATCGCCTCCATGAATATCTCCAAATCTTCAATACTACGAGCCAAAGGACCAAGAGTTGGCAGAATTTCATGACAGCCATCAAACCCTGTGCGAGAATTTCCCATAATGGCAAACGGCCATACGAAGGTTTCAAACAGTAAATACCGTTAAAATGCGATGGTACACGCAAGGAACCTGCGATATCGCCACCTACACCAAGACAACTACCACCAGCACCAATTAGAGCCCCTTCACCTGTGCTACTTCCACCAGCTGTAAAATCGCCATTGTACGAGTTGAGCGTGCGACCGTAAACAGGATTTGAAGACTCAAATGTCATCATGAATTGACACACATTTGTCTTGACAAAAGCAATAGCGCCCTGTTTCTCAAGCATTTGAATGATTACGGCATCCTCTTTGCAAACCTCTTCCAAGAACTTTGAATAACCAGATGTGGCATCATAGCCCTTAACTTCAACATGATCTTTGACAGATACCGGAACACCATGTAACTTTCCAACAAGTTTTCCGGTCTTCTCAAACTTTTCGTCTTACAACTTTGCTGCTTGTAAAGCGCGATCAAACATGATTTCCGTTAAGCAGTTCAACGCATTATGAACTTCCAACGCCTTGTGGCAGTAGGCGAGCATGACTTCATAGCTTGTCCACTTTCTGTTCAGAATATTGTTAGTTATCTGTGCGCATGACGCGTCGAGAATTGCTTGATAATTCGCGCCCTTTGTTGCAGACATAATTTCGCTGGAACTATTCCAGTGAGCCAAAACATTTTTCAGCTGCTGCCTTTTACGCTGGATCCTTTCTTTGCTTGAGGTAGCCATATCACGAAAAACTTTGATAAACTCGTAAGCCTCGAGGGAGATTGATGCGACAAAAACGTGTAAAAGTCACACGGCGGGAGAGGATCGGCAGGTAAAAATCATATGTAATTAGCGAGACAGTCGTCCAAGCTATTGAGCACAAGACCTCTTAAGTTGTGCTTCATAGGGCTAATTGTTTCTTCACTGTTACCATCTCATCAAAAACTTTGCTCGTAATATCGAACCAAATCGAATCTTTTACGGAATGTTGAGGATAACCCTGCGCAAAGTCACTGGGGACGAGGCCCACTTGGAAGTTCCTGAAACCTTAAAATTATTTGAGCTAAAGCAGAGAATCGAAGCAGTGTTCCACATTCCTTTGGACAGACAGCGATTGATTTACTTGGGAAGGAATCTATTGAATGATAATGCTACTATGAGTGAAATGGGAATATCTAATAATACGGTGGTTCATTTGGTGGAACGTAGTGCTCCTGCTCCAGGGCCTGCACCTTCTTCTGGTAGTGGGAACAATAATTCTGCACAACAAAACGCAGCACAGGGTCGGCCACCTTTTATGATGCCCTTTGGCCCGTTAAGAGTTGAATCGGTTACGGGGCAAATTAACTTTCCGACAGCAGCGCAGCAGCAGCGATTGTCGCCTGCGTTGGCTGAGAGCAGTAGAGAACACAGAATGATCAGAAAGCTTTTGGGATTGTTGGACTCAATGGAAGATGCGTTGCGTATTCAACGTGCTTCTGCTTTTACCTTCGCTGGTTCAGATTATCGTCTGAGTATTTTATTTACTGCCATTGTGAATAGGATCACTGCGCTACACATGTTCATGTTTCGAATGCATGTACTGCCGCTGCAAAGAGGCATTCAGAATCAAGATCTTATTCGTTTGGTTCTCCCTATTGTTACAAAGTTGATGAATGTTTATGATTTGTTTGTGCAGAATTATATGCAGAACTTTGACAGGATCGAGCAATGGAGTGTGTTGTCTGAAGGTTTGTTACAAGCTATCGAACAACTTCCAGAGCGTTTTTCAATACCAAATCGTTCAACTACTACGGCTACGTCTACTGCTACAGCAACAGCTGCGCCGACTGGATCTAATAATCCTCCAGTGAATGGGCCTTCGAGTACTCCAGTGAATGCTCCTACCAACCCTATAGCGAGTATGTTGGGTACTTTTGTGACTTCTTTTACGCAAGATGGTAATGCTGGAAGAGCGATAGGAAATGTTGTCAATGAATTTATTACATCCACAGTTGGAGCAGTTCCTGTAACTGATCCTGATGTTGTCCCTTCGACGGCAAGAAATGCCGAAACTGCGAATGGACCTGCCTCAAGTCAGAGTTCCAGATATCAGTCCTCTTTCCATAATCAAAGAGCTGATATTCCTGTACAATCGACTTCTTATGATTTTGGGAAACATGGTCGTTTTCTGTCTTCCTGTTTGGAGGGATTGAAAGATGATATCTTTGAATTTTTTGACTCTGAGAGGCTGAACAGTGTTCCTTTAATTAAGAGTTTATTAAGAAGTGCTTGTCGACAAGTGTCAAATGAAGAATGGAGCAGATTAATTGATGGAGATTATCGTATTCTTGCCAAAGTTGCACGCTGCTTTCAAGAAGTTGTTGCAAGAGAAAATGTTGCGGAGTTTGTTAATCAGATTGAAAGGCTAGTACATAGTGAATTGGTTGATGCTCGTTGCGATATTAACGTATTCAAGGATACCCTAATTGGAAAGTGTAATGTATTACTAGTCATTGCAGAACATAACAGAGAGAATAGGTTGGCACAGTATTCATTATTCTGCATCAGAGATTGTATTGAAGATGTGAAAAATAATCTCAACAACTTTGATCTCTTCTTTTCAAATCTCTTTCGCTCGT
>JALGPX010000039.1:13159-36932 GCA_023515795.1 Amoeboaphelidium occidentale | reverse complement strand
AGTCATTGCAGAACATAACAGAGAGAATAGGTTGGCACAGTATTCATTATTCTGCATCAGAGATTGTATTGAAGATATGAAAAATAATCTCAACAACTTTGATCTCTTCTTTTCAAATCTCTTTCGCTCGTTGAAGCCACCTCTTGAAAGCATTACAAATTCATGCAGGATTCAGCATTTAAAAGACTTGGAAGATTTGTTTATCGCTTCGAAGAGAAATCGTTTGGAACAGATGTTACGAAGTGCTATGCAAGAGAATGAGATGAATACGGAAGAGATCAATGCTACAATCGAAAAAATCCCTACTGAACTTGAGGATATGTTTGAAAAAAATATTTCCTAAATACACTTTAGTAATTTCTTTTAACTGTTTCATTTGCTAGTTGATCCCCTTTTATCTTCGGCGGAAGGTGATAAAGCACCGCTCGATGGAGCTCTTAAATCACCCATACTCAGAACCATACCAGCTTGCAAAGCTTTTAAACCACAGTTTGGTGGAATGTTTCGTGCGCACTTCTTATGACATACGATGTGACAATCATCACAAGACAAGTGGCTGTGCATAAATCCCGAAACCGCTTTTCCACATGAAGCGCACTTCATCGTGTGTAAGGACAATGAAGAGAATATCAATGAAAATCGATGAGGCACATCATGCTTCAGTCGGAAAGTACCCGCACTAGATGGCATTATCGTTGATATTGGTCTTGTCGTGGATAGAGGAGAAGTGGGCTGATGAGCTAAATGTGATGGCGGTGGAACCGAAGGTGGCCCTGGAAAGTTTGCACGGGTCAATGGGCTGGGTGTAATGGTGTCTTGGCTTCCAATGGATGCTGATCTTGATTGTGGAACAAGTGACAAGTCAACGGATGATCTTGTACTTCCATTACCATCCACAAATGAGCCTCGTGGTGTTGATCCCATTTCTTTCAATGCCTTCTTAGCATCCTCTCTTGACAGAGAAGAATACAATCCCACATTTAGAACAGAAGATGCCTTATCACTACCTGNNNNAGCCTCGTGGTGTTGATCCCATTTCTTTCAATGCCTTCTTAGCATCCTCTCTTGACAGAGAAGAATACAATCCCACATTTAGAACCGAAGATGCCTTATCACTACCTGCTTTTTCTTCCTCTTCCCTGATAGTTTGAACAATCTTCAGTTCAACTTCTTTAAGTGCCGCTAAGATGTCTTTTAACGAGAGGCGCTTTTTTGCTTCATCTTCAACTGAGCCCTTAACCATTTTGACAAGCTTTTCGCGTAATGGATAATCCTGTGGAATTGCTTCTTCGATCGAGGCAGCATCCAACCCGAATCCTGGTATTATTCTTGTGAACGGAGGATCCTCTGGTCTGTTATCGTTTCGTGGACTCTCAAGAACCATCAAACATAAGAACAAAATCCCAAACGAGAAAATATCAACGCTTGTGTCATAGTCATCCATACAAAGAATGATTTCTGGTGCCATATATCCATCCGTGCCGCAAAATGATAATCGTCTTCTCTCAGATTCGTTCTTTGCTACGACTCTACTAAACCCAAAATCACATACTTTGATACGATTGTTTTCTGTGAGCAATAGGTTTTCCAGTTTCAAATCTCTGTGAATAATGCCTTCAATTTTAGTCGACGCATTCTTGAATCATACCTCTAGCATGAAGATAAGCCAGTGCTCTTGCAATATCGATCGCAAACGATGTTCGTAATCTATACGAAACCAAAGCTTTTCTCCGTTCTAAATTAGCAGGATCTTGACGTTCTTGAAGCTCAGAACTTATCCAGTCCTTCAAGTTTCCTCCAGGAACAAACTCTGTGACTATGTAGATCTTGCTATCAAACAGACACGTGCCCATAAACTGCACGATATTAGGATGCCTCGCCTCTCTAAATATCAGCGTTAATCATCAATTGTATGAAACCAACCTTAACATGCTCAGTTCCCTCTCAAAGTACTTGTGAAAGTCATAATCAGGCATATCTGGGATCTTTTGGAAGAACTCTTTCACGGCCACATCAGTTCCCAGATAATCTGCTCTAAACACCTTGCCGAAAGAACCGCTTCCAATTGCTGTCATGTCTGAAAAGTCCTCGTACTTTATCATGATCTGTCCAGCGCCCTGATTGCTATTGCTCTCATCTTTAGTCTGGTCCGCTGTCGAAGCTGAAGATTTTCCTGGTGTTGACATGATCTTGCGAATAAGTTGAAACCGAAGTGCTATTTTTATACTTGAATCAAACGAACCAACTATGGAAGAATTCCGTGTGAGCAATTTGACTATTGAACCCGCTGGCTTATTAGATGACTTTGAACAGTTTGCAGGACGCTTGGAAGTATCTGCTCAGCACAGCCTTGAGTATTTCTTCTGGCTGATTTTACCTAAGCAAAGTCCGAAGTCGAAGCTTTCAGAGGACAGGCCAGAGAGTTTGACGATATTCATTAACGGTGGCCCTGGGTGCTCAAGCCTAGACGGGCTATTTCTTGAAGTAGGGCCATTCCGGTTTAAGACTGGAAGACAATTTGAATTGAACAAGAATGGATGGCATCAAGATACGAACTTGCTGTTCATTGATCAACCGCTGGGAACAGGTTTTAGTAAATTTGCTGGCAAAAATGATGATATCGAGGAAAGTATGGAAAAGCTTACCGAATGGTTTGTTACTTTTATTGAAAAGTTTACGATGATCTTTCAGCAGTTTCGAGATGTTGACTTATTTATCACAGGGGAATCTTACGCTGGGCAGTATATTCCGTATTTCTCAAGGGCTTTACATGGAAAAGGTTACAAAGTCAAAGGAATCCTGATAGGCTCTGGTTTGTTTGATGGCAAAGTTCAAGACCAAAAACTACCGGATTATGTGAAGAAGAAAATGGGATATCTTCTCGAACATTCCAGTTTCCAAGATACATTCGACAGTTACGTGGAGATTTGTAAAGAGCCATCTGAAGAATGTTCGCGTTTTAGAGACGATGTCAAAAAGCTTACCACCAGGCAACACAAAGAACAACTATGTCTGAATGTTTTTAATATCCTGAATTATGATAAAGATTGTGGGCTTCATTGGCCTTACGAATTGAAAAATTTAACAGAGTTTCTTAATGATCCAGGTACAATAAGTGCTCTAAATCTTCCTATTGATGCTCGATGGAAAGAATGCGATTTGGCAATCGCTGCGAAATTTAGGAGACAACATAGTCCACCTTCTTCAACCTTCTTATACGAATTGACTTCATTGTTTCCTGTGTATGTTTTTGCAGGGGACAATGATTTTACTTGTAACTATATGGGTATTGAGCACGTTCTTGGTTTCGGCTCAAATAGCACTAGACATGATTGGATTTACAATAGCAAAACTGTTGGATACTCTTATAGAAATCAAGGCTTTAAATACTTTTTAATCTTCAATGCATCTCATATGGCTCCATATGATCAGGGTGATAAAGTGTATGAGGTATTTCGAGAGTTCATTGGGAAACCAAGTGGGCACTCTGAATTTCTTTCTCCAGCTGATATATTAGCACCTGCATCTCTTGTTTACTTTCTGGCATTTTTCCTTGTTGGAGCTGCTATTATATTCATTTACTATTTCATGAGAGAGTATGAAGACCACGACAGAGATTTGGATTTTAAAGATCAACTTAGTGGAAGACGTAAGAGAAGTGGAGGCAGCATGTTCAGAAGCCCGCCATCTTCACGCAGGAAGTCATTATTTGAAACAGTCGCAAGGGCCAACCTGTACAGTCCAGTAGAAATGGATACTTTACAACCAAGAATCGATCAAAATGTTCGACGAGCCAAGCGCCTAGGAAAGATGAAGGCAAATGTTGAACACTTGGACGTGTAGAAAAGTGTTTGAATATATCCAAAAAAGTTTTTATTTATTGACAAGAAGCCAAAGTTTCACGACACGTTGGAGGCTTGCTGTACAACAAATAGTTTGGTGTGTTAGCTGGCAAGTCCTTAACAGCTCCCTTCAAAGCAGTTTCTTGAATAAATGACTTCATTTCAGCCGGAGTGAACGTATTGTTTTGCAAAGCCAAGGCGATGACACCAGCAACGTGAGGCGATGCGAAACTTGTTCCAGAACCTGAAGTATAAATATTAGGCGCTCCTGCAATTGCGCCATTAATAAAAGTTCCAGGAGCAAATAAATCAACACACTTTCCAAAACTTGAGAAGTACGCAATTTCATCAAAAGGAGCAGTTGCACCAACAGTAATTACATCTTCACTGTTTGCAGGTGAATAATTGCAAGCATCATCTGCAGAGTTTCCGGCAGCAACAGCAAAAATGACACCAGCCTTCGCAGCTGTAGAAATAGCTCTATCCAAAGCAGCACTAAAATTAATAAAGTCACATAATGAAATTCTTACGATTTTGGGCCTCCCAAGCTCATATTTACGACAGATGGCTTCTTTGAGGCACCAACAGCCTTAACAATGTAATCAACACCTGCAATGATACCAGCATAACTTCCACTTCCGTCACCAGCAAGAACCTTGACGGCGATCAAGTTTGCTTTCTTTGCAACACCTCTTCTCAAGCCTCCAACAACACTTGCGCAAAATGTTCCATGACCATTAAAATCATCATCAGCTTCATCATCAATAGCAGAGAAACCGAACTTTGCACGACCTTGGAAATCTTCGTGTTCAAGGTAGATACCAGTATCAGCAACATAAACATCAACATTTTCTCCAGCACTTTCAGGATACTGATACTCACGGAATTTTGCGTATGTTGTTTGCCAGATTCTTGTCAAACCCCATGATGGAGGGTTCACTTGAACTTCAGAAGCAAAAGCCAACTTGTTCTGTTCGATAATATCAACATTAGGATCTTGTTGCAATTGTTCAAAATATTCTGCAGACAAATATTCGTCACCAATAACTTTGTATGAGAAACCAAAACTGTACTCAAACATAACTTCAGCTGATGCATGAAACTCTTGGAATGATTTCAAGTAATTCTGAACATCAACGTTTGGCTTCAAAACAACAATGTATTCATTTGGGATGATAACTTCTGATACTTTAGTACCAAGTGGCTTCTGAATGATCATGGCTACAGAAGCCAAAGTGAACAAGGACAGGATTGAGAACAAGGCAACACTTTTCATCTTCAGTGAGAAACAGGATGATTACGTTTCTGCTGACGTTGTTTTTGCCGCTGCTGGCGCTGGGGGACTTGTTTGGCCTGCCACGACGCCCACGGCAAACCTGACGGAGCACGCAGCTCTCGTTTCCCACTGAGATTTTCTTAAATAGACAAATAATTTTGCCATAACGAACATGATAAACTCATTGCTGCTGTTGTCAACATTACTTGTTAGTCTTGTTCTCACCATTCCAACTGGAAACCAAGTTACGTTTCAGTTTGAACAACATGATCATGATTCTTCCGACATCATTCCTGGTGAGTACATTGTCCTTCTGAAAGAGAAGACCGGTGAAGAGTTCTTGGCATCTCATGATCGTCAATTTGCTGATAATACCATGTTTGTGTATTCTCATGGTTTTGCTGCAAAGTTGTCTCAAGATCAAGTATCAGATTTACTTGTTGACAATGATGTTTTGCTGGTTGAGAAGAACCAAAAGGTTTCTGTTGCTAAAGTTCAAAGAGGTGCTCCTTGGGGCTTGGCTAGAATATCTCAGAGAGAATTGAATTGGGTTGATAGATATGTTTACCCATCTACTGCTGGTCAAGGTGTCACTGTTTATGTTTTGGACACTGGTATCAAGGTTGATCATGCTGAATTCGCTGGTGGCAAGGCTAAATCTGGTTTTAATGCATTCCCTGAAGAAGGTAGTGATGATTTGAATTCTCATGGAACACAATGTGCAAGTATTATTTGCGGTTGGAAATATGGCGTGGCTAAGCGTGCTAGTGTTATTGGTGTTAAAGTTTTGAGCCAAAATGGCTCTGGATCTTACGCTGGTGTTATTGCTGGTCTAGACTGGAGTGTTCAACATTTCCAAAACTCTAGCAAGAAGGCTGTTGCTTCAATGTCTTTGGGTGGACCTAAATCTGTCGCTTTGGAAACTTCTGTTAGAAAAGCAGTTAGTGCAGGATTACCTGTCATTGTCGCTGCTGGTAATTTTGCTGAAGATGCTTGTATTTCATCTCCATCTGGCGCTGCTGAAGCAATTACAGTTGGTGCAATCAATTTGAACGGAGAATTCGCAAGTTTCAGCAACTATGGACCGTGTGTCGATATTCTAGCTCCAGGTAATTTATTTTCCTACGTAACAGACATTTACTGATTTTAGGTGTTGATATTCGAGGTGCTGGTATTGCTGACAAGAATAGTGGCTTGACTTACTCTGGTACATCACAAGCTACTCCTCATGTTGCAGGTGCTGCTGCTTTATTATTGGAAAAGTTTGATTTATCTCCTGTTGAATTGAAGAAGCGTTTGGCTGACACTGCAACAATCGATCAAGTTACTTCAGTTCCTGAAGATACAACTGATAAGGTTCTTTTCTTCAATGCCTACGATTGTTCTCCTAAAGCAGGAGAGTCGGACAACAATGAAGAAGTTTACTGAACGATATTGAATAAATTATCGCCCTTTTGTGTGAAGGATTCTTTATTGAATGTAAGGAATTCGTCGAGCGGGATGATACCGTCTGAGTGTATCAGAGATTGTTCGTTAGATCACTGTCTCACCGCAGGATATCTCAATGATTTACAGTAAAAACAAGCTACCGCTCTCGTGCATGTATCATCTTTCCTGATGCTATTTATCATAAGCGCAACCTGTCTTCATAATCCGAAACCATGAAACCACCTCAACCCCTTTTTCGCTGTTTGATTTTGCGATGGAGGAGGACGATTTGAATTTACCGCGAGCGACTGTTTATAAACTAATAGATGAAATGAAACCGGATGATATCGTCTATGCTAAGGAAACGAAGGATCTTCTGATGGATGCCTGTGTGGAATTTGTCCATTTGATCGCTACGGAATCGAATGCAGTCTGCGAGAAGACCACAAAGAAAACAATAAGCGCAGAGCACGTTATGCAGGCTGTCAAGAATCTGGGCTTTGAAGAGTACATTGATGATCTGAAAGCAGCCTTCGAAGATCATAAGAAGGAACTGAAGGACAGAGACACAAAGAGGACGAACGCATCGAAATTTGGCAACAGCGGACTAACAGAAGAAGAATTACTTAAACAACAAGAGGAATTATTTAATCAGGCTCGACAAAAGATGATGGGTAGTGGGCCGCAATAGAAATTCCATTCTTTGTTTTTGCTTATTCAATCAGATCGCAACCTCAACAGCATAGCACAATGGACCCAATGCAGCAGGATGAGTATCGCGAGAACGAACGCATGATATTGTGTTGTCAGTGTGGCACGCCTATTCCACCTAATCCAGCCAATACATGTGTCAATTGCATAAGAGCACAGGTTGATATCACAGCCGAGATTCCGAAGCAAATCAATGTGAACTGGTGCAAGAACTGCGACAGATACTTGCAGCCTCCAAACACGTGGATGTCCTGCCAGTTGGAAAGCAGAGAACTTTTGGCGTTGTTGTTGAAGAAACTGAAAGGATTATCGCAAGTTCGTCTAATTGATGCTTCGTTCTTATGGACAGAACCTCATTCACGTCGTATTCGCGTAAAATTGACTATCCAGAAGGAAGTATTCACGTCCACTATACTTCAGCAGACGTTTCAGGTTGAGGCTGTTGTGGCTCCAATGATGTGCAATGCTTGTCAGCGTCAAATGGCTCAAAATACTTGGACAGCTGTGGTTCAGGCGAGACAGAAGGTGTCTCATAAGAAAACGTTCTTGTTCTTGGAACAGCTAATCTTGAAGCACCAGGCCCATCAGAATTGTCTGAATATTAAGGAGAGCAAGGATGGTTTGGATTTCTTCTTTGCTCAGAAGCAACACGCTGTTCAGTTTTTGCAGTTCCTACAGTCATGTGTTCCTCTAAGGACTCAGAACAGTCAGCAGTTGATGTCTACAGACATAAAGAATGGTACTGCGCAGTATAGGTTCACGTTCACTGCAGAGATTGTTCCGATTTGCAAGAATGATTTGGTTGTTCTGCCTTTGAATCTTGCAAGACAGTTAGGTAACATCAATCCATTAGTCCTGTGCCAGAGAATTAGTGGTAGTTTAGTTCAGCTTTTGGATGTTCGCACAATGAAGAGTGCTGATTTGTCTGGTAATGTTTACTGGAGACAACCATTTACTGCATTGATGGAAGCTGGTGCATCAGGTTCATCCAGAATGTCCGAATTCTATGTTTTAGAAGTCGAACCGTTAAACCAAACTTCTACTAATGGGCGTATGCAATTGGCTGATGTTACTGTAGCAAAATGTATGCGCACAACAAAAGAAAAGAAATCACTAACTGAGGATGATCTTGATATTGACATGTCAACCACGTATATTACTAGAACTCACTTGGGTGGATACTTGAAGGAAGGCGACTATGTTCAAGGTTATGATTTATCCAATGTGAATTTCAACTCTGACTTGTTTGATGCATACTATCAAGCAACACAGAGTTCTTCAGCTTATCATCAAATGCCTGATGTCGTTTTGGTGAAGAGGATACACTTTGGTTCCAAGTCCAAGGGAAGAGTGTTCAAATTGAAGCGATTGGCCAGAGAAAAAGCAGAAAGTATGATGAGCACTGATGATGGTCGCGATGATGATTTTGAAGGATTTATGCAAGACTTGGAAGCAGATAAGGATATGAGAGATATGGTTCATCTATTTAAGAATCCAAGAGCTCCACAGGAACAGATCTTAAAGGCACAGAAGGGAGAAGGAGAGGTTGATTTAGCGGAATTGATGGATGAACTTGAAATTGATGCACAACCTGATCAAATGTCATAATCAATAGATTCTATTCCAATACTTGTTCTTTTATAATCACGCGGTCTATATTTCTTCCAGTATGAACTCTTAGCAAGTTTGAAATTGAATCTAACGCAAACTGAGAACGAACTCCATCATTCTGATTGTTCAAAACACCAAATGTATCGAAGGACTTGTATCCTTCGCCGAGTCTGAAGTAGTACTTTCCATGCAATTGCCAAACACCAAAATCTAAATCTCTTTCCTTTCCTATGAAATGTTCCAAACAATTTAACCAGTCATGGTCAATATGGCCTCTTTTGAATGTATCGAAATCAAAACCAAACTCAGATGCAAATATAGGACCGTAATACTCAGCTTGATCATCATCGAGAATGAATCCAACGTAGTAATGCAAGAATGTCTTCATAAGAGCGCATGTTCCTGACCATCGCAGAATTGGCCAGAAGAATCGAACGTAGAATCGGTTGTAAAAGTGGAACTCATAGACCACTTGTTGAGAAATCGAGCTTGTCTTTGAAAACAATGGCTCTCTTCGCAGCTGAGTAAATTTGGAAGCAAATCTCAATCCGCCGACAATAAGAAGCATGTTTTTGTCGACAGCATGAACTTCTTGTGCGCCCATTCGCATAAACTGAAACCATAAATCTTCTGCATTCCATCTTGTCAATGTAAACACTTCATTTCTCAAACCAATGCCAATAACGTTAGTCCATCCATTTTGACGAACCATTTCTGTTGCCATCCGAAGTTGTCTTAACCATGATTCCACTTCGAACCACTTGTCGCCCCAGAAACGATTACCATCAAACAATGGACAACACCACGTTGCTTTGGATACATGATTATCCAATATCACGAAAATGTTTTCTTCTTTCAGAGCGTTCATTGTATCATACAACACTTGTCGCAAAGGCGTATTGCTTGTGTAATTATTCACACGCAAAACACTTTGAAAATCATCTTCCGTAATACCACGCTCAGAGTTATCGACGCGCGCCTGAGTAAGTCCAAGAGCCATACCACGCATATCAACGAAATCTCCACTGAATGTAAATCGGACACAATTGAATCCTGTCTGTCTGATAAATTTAGCGTAGAACTTTGGCGTATTATCAGCCAAGCCTTCCGGTAAAAGGGATTCCATGTGCGCGGCCCAATTAACACAAGCAAGCTTCACGCGATTACCTAATTGATCAACGATATGTTGTCCTTTTGTAGTCAAAGGCAGAACGACCTGGTCTACGTATTTCAGTGGATATCCTTCTCCATATGTTTGCCTCAAGAAAGCATCATTATGATTTTGAGCGAGAACAGACTGGGCTGCCACTATGAGGGCTAAAAAGGAAATCAGCTTCATGTGATCTGTGCAGGAAAAAAGCTTGCAGATTGAACAAAAATCGCAGACGTAAAAAATCGCAAGACATTTCCCAAATTTTCAACAACTTTGAGACAAAAAATGGTGTCTAAACGTTTATCGCTACGTTATGCTTTAATTAGCTGTAAAGAATGTGGTTTATTCGTGAGTTTAATTTTGAAACACTAAACGATTTTCTCCAACGTGCTTTTCTTCTTCGACTTCTTCTTGCATGAATGCTTCTAATGAATACTCAACTCCAGGGCCTTGTGTCATTTTCATTAGAGGCTTAATGCGAGAAATGATTTCATCATTTCTGGTACAGTTGTGATCATCGCATAGAAGACCCCAATTTTCCACAAAGTCAAAAGAAGCATTAAATGGCTTTGTTTCTCTGAAATAGTGACGTCCATTCAATACCCAATAACCGAAATCAACATCGTGCTCAGTCATCCATTCAGTCAAACAATTCAACCATTGATTATCATTTGTGCTCTTGTCTTCTTTGTAATCTGTAATATTAAGACCAAACTCACTTAACCATATAGGGCCTGTGTATTTGTGACCAGGCTTAGTTAGGAAACCAATATTTGAATTCAAGAACCACTTCATACCGAAACAAGTGATCGCGCCGCCAACTTTGTTCCACCAGTATCCAACATAGAATTGGTTGTAATAATGGAACTCATAAACAATTTTACGTCTGATGCTCTCAGGGAATGTATCATCTACTAAATCCTGGCTAAACATTTGAGTGAATTTGCTTGCAAAGTTCTGACCTCCAACAACAACCAATAAATCAGGATTTGTTTCGTGGACTGCATGCATACCAATACGCATAAACTTGAACCACATAGAATCAGCATTAGGATTAACTGTAAATACTTCATTTCTCAAACCAAAACCTACAACGTGATTCCATCCTTGTTCTTTAACTAAAACAGCCAAACTTTTCAAAGAATTTACCCAACCATCAACTGGAAACCATTCTCTCTCCCAAAATCTGTTACCATCAAACTCAGGGCAGCACCAAGTTGCCTTTGAAACGTGATTATCAAGAAACACCATAAGACCCTTCTGTTTCATCATGTTCATTGCATCAGAGAATACCTCATAAATTGTCGTCTTGTTGTTGTATTTTGGATTGTTCTTAAATAATCCTTCTCTGCTTTCTTTACTCATCCATTGGTATACTCTCGTATCCAAAGTATCTTGAAATCTTTCAACCATTTCAACAGCATATGGAAACCTGACACAGTTGAATCCCATTGAAACGATGAAATCAACCAAACGTGACATACTACTTGAACCGAGACCTTCCGGTATCATATTCTCCATATGTGATGGCCAATTAACACATGCCATCTTAACACGAACGTTTGTTTGATCAACTATCCATTGGTCTTGTGTGCTGAGAGGAACCATAATGTCATTGTTGAAGTGTCTGAGACTCTGATCTGTTACAACAGCTGCTGCAAGAACTAACGAGAACACGATATTCTTCATTAACATTTCTGAGATGAGAATAATCACGAGGCGCTATCCCAATCTTCAAGCCCAAATTGTAGGATTGGACCATACGATAATAGTAACAACCATCACGCGACGCTTGACGCAATTGAAACGGTAAAATATCTCCATCACAAACACCATTTCAAGATCTACACTCGTTCACACGATTCATCAGAATGAGCAAAGCTTTACTAGAACAAATTACAAGGCAAATTATACAGGAATCTAAAGCTGCTGGAACTTACAAAAGTGAACGCATCATAACTTCAAAGCAAGGCACAGCAATTACTGTTAAAGACAATACAGTTTTAAACTTTTGCGCCAACAATTATTTGGGTCTAAGTTCTCATCCGAAAGTAGTTGAACGCTCACAGCAGTACTTGTTGAAGTATGGCGCAGGTCTTTCGTCTGTCCGTTTCATTTGTGGTACGCAGTCTATCCACAAGGAACTGGAAAATACAATTACAAAGTTTCATGGAACAAGCGACACGATTTTGTATCCTTCATGCTTTGACGCAAATGCTGGGCTGTTTGAAGCCATCCTGAGCCAAGAAGATGCGATTATCTCTGATGAACTTAATCATGCTTCAATTATTGATGGTGTCAGACTATGCAAAGCAAAGAGATTCAGATATAAGCATGCTGATATGGCATCATTAGAGCAATGTTTGAAAGAAGCTTCTAATGCAGGTTCAAGACTCAAACTAATTGCAACAGACGGTGTGTTCTCGATGGATGGTGATTTGGCACCTTTAGACAAGATTTGTGATTTGGCTGATAAGTATGGTGCTCTTGTCTTTGTTGATGATTGTCACGCCACTGGTTTCTTGGGGAAGAATGGTAAAGGAACACCGGAACTATTTAATGTGGAAAAGAGAGTTGATATTGTTAATTCCACGCTTGGTAAAGCCCTTGGAGGTGCTTCAGGTGGTTACACTACATCATTGTCGCAAGGCGTTATCGATGTTCTGAGACAAAAGGCAAGACCATACCTATTTTCCAATAGTATACCACCAGCTGTTGTTGGTTCCGCAGCTGCTGCTTTAGATATAGTTCAGAGTGAAGAAGGAGCTAAACTCCGTAGAAAGTTGTTTCAGAACGTGGAATTGTTTCGCAGTGAAATGAAGAAGGCCGGATTCAAACTGCAGGGCAACCAAGCTATTGTGCCAGTTATGTTGGGAGACGCAAAGCTAGCATCTGAATTTGCTGATAAGATGTTACAGAAAGGTGTTTATGTTATTGGATTCAGTTATCCTGTTGTTCCAAAAGAAAAGGCCCGCATTCGTGTTCAGTTATCTGCAGCCCACTCAACAGAAGAAGTTAAAAGAGCAATCGATGCGTTCATTTCTGTTGGTAAAGAACTGAATAACGGTAATAATAAAATTTCCAAGTTGTGATCATGCAAGGAAACGAAATCGTTGCAATTTATCCGCCTCCGCCAAAATACTACAAACAATTCACAGAGTCAAGTGAAGCCAATGAACCACCGGAAATACCTGAGAATGAATACTCTTCATTTGGAATGCTTTTGACTTCGAGCGATGACACGAAACCACCGACTTTGAAGGAAGCAGGCGTAAATCAGTTATTCGACTCATCTATGCTCCACACTGAAAAGAGCAAAGAATGCCTCCATGGCCTCTTGGACTCTTTAATGATGAATTACCTTGAATTATTGGAAATGATCACAAAGAATTTAAGCAGCCCTGAGTTAATCCACAAGAAGATTGAAGACTTGAACGTGATACTTCTGAACATGTTCTACTTAATTAACAGCTTTCGAGAAGCACAAGGAAGAATGTCTTTATCAGAATTCCTTCAGGCCCAGACTCAGTTTCGCAAGGACTTGATTGAGCAAGGTCGCCAAGTTATCATTGAATGTAAGCAAGCCTTGGGTACTCAGTAGTCATGAATGATTTCAACTGTCAGTTTATCTCTTACAAGATCTTCTGATCATTGATTCTCTCAATCGAATGTTTATTGCACCAAAGAATAAAAGTAACGCAGCTGATGCTATTCGCGTATTTCCACATGAGAAGAAAGTATTTTTGACTCCTGGTGAAAAGATAACTGATGATCCCCAATATATGCGCGGTCATGGGACGTTTTCGACTGATGCTGAGCCAAATGTCATGTATTCCACTGTCGCTGGGACAATTGAAAAAGTAAATAAGCTCGTGTCAGTTCAGCCTCGAAAGTTCGGAAGATATCAAGCAGAAGTTGGCGATGTTGTTATCGGTCGCATAGTGGAAGTGCAACAGAAGCGATGGAAAGTTGACATAAACTCGACGCAGTACGCGAATCTTCAATTATCAGCCGTTAATTTGCCTGGTGGTGCACAGAGACGTAAACTGGAAAGTGATGAGCTGCAGATGCGTACCTTCTTTAAAGAGGGCGATTTATTGGTTGCTGAAGTACAACAGGTTTCCTCAGATACTTCTGTTGCTCTTCACACGAGATCATTAAAGTATAGGAAATTACGAACAGGATTTTTAGTACAGGATATTCCGTCTTATTTGATAAAGAGAAGCAAGAACCATTTTATCAAATTGCCTTTTGGAGTATCGCTCATACTCGGTGTTAATGGAATGGTTTGGATATGTGCTGGCGAGCTTCAAGAACTTACCATGGAAATGGTTGAGAATAATCAAGAGCTTTTGTACTCTGATAAGAATGATGAAAATGTTACTTCTGAACAGTTAATTGTAATGGCAAGAATTAAGAATTGTTTACAGTTATTGGCACAGAACTTTGTGGAAGTTAATGAGGAGAATCTAATGAAGTTGTATGAAATATCTTTGGTACATTGTCAGCAAGCTTCCACTATCAACCTTAACACGAACAGCGACAAGATCATTCAGCAATTTATTGAGCAGCATAATCAGGTCCTTATGGACACCAAATAGACTCTTAACAAATGCTGAATGCCATTAACTTGTCCGTGCTAATCGCTGATTGGTTCAAAACGCCAACGACAAAAGAACAACAAACAAATAGCGCTCAAATAAGGCATCATGGGCCACCAGGAATTTTCTGTTTGAAGTGATTTGCTAATTTTTTGATTATTTCAACAATTATAAACTTTCAAGAATGTCACAAGAAAAGCGTTTAGATGTTTCAGTTCCAAGAAATGTTCGGTTGGCTCTGTGTGTGGTTGGTCTGATGGTATTCTTCCTGACTTATGGTGTGATCCAAGAGAAGATCATGACTACACCGTACGGACCGAATGGTGAAAAGTTTACGGATACTGCGCTATTGGTTTTCATTAACAGACTGATCTCCATCATATTGGCTCTGATCATCCTGACAGTCCAACAGAAGGAAACCTTTGCTCCGATTGCACCGTTGCATTATTACTTTTACATTTCAGCTTCGAACTTCCTATCGACTTTCTGTCAGTATGAGGCATTGAAGTACGTCACTTTTCCTACACAGACTCTTGGAAAATGTGGTAAAATGATCCCTGTTTTGGTTATTGGGAGTCTGTTCCAGAATAAGCGCTACACATGGAAAGAATATTTGATCGCTTTGAGTATTACTCTTGGCTGCACATTGTTTTTGACTGGAGGCTCAGTGTCAACAAAGAAGGGCGCAGAGAATGATACTCCGATCGGCTTGCTGTTGATTCTTGGCTACTTGTTCTTTGATGGTTTCACTTCAACTACACAAGAGAATCTTTTCAAGAGCTTCAAAATGTCAACTTACAATCAGATGCTTTACGTCAATTTGAGCTCAGCTGTTTTGGGATTAGTAGCATTAGTTTTCCCTGTTCAAGATATTGTGATTTCATTCTTCACTGGAAACACAGACACAAAAGATACTGTGCGACTTGGTCCAGCTATTGATTTTGCTTTGACATATCCACAAATGTTGAAGGATGCTATCGTACTGTCATTGTGTTCTTCATTGGGCCAGCTGATTATTTACTACACAATCAAACAATTTGGTGCATTGATCTATTCAACCATTATGACTACCAGACAGTTTGTTGCAATTTTCCTATCTGCAATCATTTTTGTTCATCCAATTACAGGAAGTCAATGGATGGGAGCCACATTCGTTTTTGGCGCAATTTACGCTCAAAGTTACTTGAAGTCTTCTAATCAAAAGCCACGTGATAAAAAGGACATGGAGGAAGGAGAAGGACTACCTGCTCCAAATACTTTGAGAAACAACAAAGTGACAGCTTAGAATTTATTGATGAGTAGGACCTTGAAGCAATGACGACAATAAATTATTCAAGTTCATTCCTCCTCGGCCTTGATTATATTGCTGAGGACTGTACATTTGATTAATCGCATGTAGTAATTCTAGTCCCTCTGAATAAATGGTTGTTAGTAATCCACCGTATTTCTCAAGTAGTTTTGATATCAATGGTTTTGGGTTTGGGCTCTGAACTGCGATAACAGTGTATTGAGCAAGATTCACCAAATGATTTTGAACAATACACAACGAGCTTAAAGTATCACAAGGTATTTGTTCAGTGTGCTCAGATTGTAGTTGATATTCTTGTATGAATGCTATGATAAGAGCATGAGCAAACTTAACACGCTGGCTCAGCAAACACTTGCAAACGCTTTGAAACAGAAGCACACTTCTCTGTTGAGCCAAATCATCTTCATTCTGAGATTTAACCATCGAGCTGGACCATTCACGGTACATTCTAACCAAGAATTTAACGCCATTCTGTTCCTGAGACAAAAGCGCATGTTTCTCTGCGACATCGTAATGCTTCCCATCCAGCGCAGCCCTGGCAACATGAAACTGAAGTACCGGATCCCCTGTAACATATTTCCCGTATTTAGAAGACCATTTAAGCATTTCATCGCCAAATTCCCTCTTCTGCTTTCCATCAGGATACTTTCCAAAGACCTTCAGCAAGAGCACAGCGGAGTCGTCTGAAACGGGCGTACTTGTCTTTCCATAACATTCCAGCAGAAGCATTCCCAAATCGTGTGCGGATTCCAATTGCCCATAAGTTATCAATTGCTCGACGCCATCCGCCAACAACAGCTTTGCATCGTCGTACTTCTTCTGCTTGTAGAATCTGTTATAGACGGTCCTGTACATTTGATGCGACTCATAATAATTCCCATCCTTAAGTGAATTCTTTAACTTTTCCATCGTTTTGGTAACGGTCGATGTCTCTGTGGCAGTCATTTCACTCAAACGATTTCCGTGTCGATTACGATCCCATTAAACTTCTGAAATGACTTTGAATGAAACGGAATTCCACAAGGCCTTCGATACAATCCTCATTCTGGACTTTGGCTCTCAGTATTCGCACTTGATAACGCGTAGAATTAGAGAATTGGGCGTGTACTGTGAATTTGCGTCGTGCACTACCAAGCTATCAGAATTGAACTTTAAGCCTAAAGGAGTGATATTGTCTGGTGGTCCATACTCTGTTTATGATAAAGATGCACCTCATGTAGATCCTGCTTACCTGTCACTGGATGTTCCTGTTCTTGGTATATGTTATGGATTGCAAGAGATTGCGTGGTCTTTTGGCGGAAAAGTTGATGCATGCTCTCACAGGGAATACGGAAGGGCTCATTTAGAAGTTGGTGACGATGATGGTGGCATATTTGCCAATGTCGCTTCTGGTTCTGAAGTTTGGATGTCGCATGGTGATCAGTTATCATCGCTGCCTGAAGGATTCAAAGTTGTAGCAAAAACTAATACCGCGCCATTCGCTGCGGTTAGACATGCACAGAAGCAAATGTTTGGTATTCAGTTTCATCCTGAAGTTACGCATACTCCGTGTGGTGTTCAGATCTTGAAGAACTTTGTGATAAACATTTGTAAAGCTCAAGCTAATTGGTCAATGTCTTCATTCATTGACAAGGAGATTGAACGTATTCGTAATATTGTTGGTCCTACGTCTCAAGTCATTGGGGCTGTTTCAGGTGGTGTTGATAGTACAGTTGCTTCTGTATTGATGACACGAGCTATTGGTTCAAGGTTCCATGCTATTCTGGTTGATAATGGTGTGATGAGATTGAATGAATGCGAACAGGTCAAAAAATTGCTAAAAGACAAACTTAGAATTAATTTGAAAGTTGCTGATGCTGCTGATTTGTTCTTGGGAAGGTTAAAAGGTGTTACGGACCCAGAGAAGAAGAGGAAAATGATTGGTAATACTTTTATAGAAGTATTCGAAAAGGAAGCTGAAGAAATGGCCAAGTCTGATACTGGAGGTCCTTTTGAGTATTTGTTGCAAGGAACTCTGTATCCTGATGTTATTGAAAGCATTTCATTCAAGGGTCCAAGTGCAACCATCAAGACTCATCATAATGTTGGTGGTTTACTTGAGAATATGAAATTCAAACTAATTGAACCTCTAAGAGAGTTATTCAAAGATGAAGTTCGTGCTTTGGGTTTGATTTTAGGAATCGATGAAGACCTTGTTTGGAGACATCCGTTCCCAGGACCAGGTATAGCCATTAGAGTCCTTGGAGAAGTTACACCTGAACAAGTTGCAATCGCTAGACATGCTGATCACATTTACATTGAAGAAATCAAGAAGGCTGGCTTATACAGAAAAATCTCTCAAGCATATGCTGCTCTCCTCCCTGTTAAATCTGTTGGAGTAATGGGTGATAACAGAACATATGAGCAAGTAATTGCTTTACGCGCGGTTGAAACTACTGATTTTATGACTGCCGACTGGTTCGACTTTCCATCCGCTGTTATGAGAAAGATATCTAGCAGAATCATTAATGAAGTAAAAGGTGTCAATCGTGTAGTGTATGACGTGAGCTCTAAGCCTCCGTCAACCATTGAATGGGAATAAACTAAATCTTGAGTATGGGAATGTTTCCTTGTTGTGCTGAATCCATTCCGTGATGCTTTTTCCGAGTGATCAAACAGCAACACAGAATGGACGACCTGTTTCAACCAGAGGAGTTCGATAACTCATTCTTTGATAATTTAAACGAACTTAAAGATTTCGCAGGTGAAACTGCTGAGCCCTCCAACCAACTTTTTCAAATGCTCACACAAGGCAGACAAGTTATGACTGAACCTCCACTCTTTGAACATCTTTTTGGTTTGAACTCAACACCAGTGCCTGAGTCTACAAGAGCAAATAACTTTAATTTTGGTGGCTTTGATGGAAATCCTGCAGTTTCTGCTTCACAACCTGTTTCTAATCAGAATCTAAATGTCCAACTAAACAGCAAGCGAGAGCAGTCTAACAAGTCAAAATCAAATCCTAAAACGCAGCTATCGGAGCTATCAACTTATTTTTCAGACGTTTCAAGTACGTTTTCAAAGATATCAAGCCTATTGAAGCGCATGGCTGATGATCAGGATGGTGATGATGAGAATGAAACTGTTGATATGAATGCCATAAAGTCTGCAGCTGCTTTGGGATCAATTTTGGGTAATGTGAACAAGCCTGATAGGAAGAGACAGAAACCACGGGCGAATTCAGCTTCATCGGTTTCAGGAATGTCTGAACCAGCTCCTTCAAAGAAGCCACCATCTGCGTATTTAATGTTCAGACAAGATGTCATTCCTCGGATCAAGCAAAGACATCCAAGTATCAATGCTAAATTAATGGCTGCTAAAGTGCGGGACCTTTGGAATAGTCTAGATGACTCGCTCAAACAAAAGTATCACGAGAAACAAGAAGCGATGCAGAAAGAGTATGATGAAGAACAACGAAATTATTATATGCAGAGCGCGAAAAGTATAAGCGAGAAAGTGGCCAACAAGTAATTCGTACAATAAAATCTGCGTGTGTGTGTGTGTGTGTATGTAGTTCTAGTCTTGTTTCAACTCAAAGATGAGCACAAACACTACAGGTGCACAACCGTTGCGACAACAGGATGAGATATCTACTCTAAAGTCGATGGTTTCTGATGTTCTGTCAAAGAAGGGTGTTCTGAACAGGCTAAAGGCTGAGCTGAGGGCCAACATATTCACAGTTTTGCAGGAGAAGCAAGCTGAACATGAGCAATTGAAAGCTGAGAATATTAGATTAACAAAAGTAAAACAGACAAGAGAAGGAAAGCTTATTTTGGATATGATCACTGAATTCCTGGAATACTTTGACTTACAACAGACTAATTCAGTGTACTCAACTGAAGCAGGTTTACCGGCACAGTTTGATCCTGCTTTGAAAGGAATTATTGAACAAGAGATAAAACTCAATAGCTCTGCTTCAACTTCAAGTGAAACATCTGATGAACCTTTATTACTTTTACTGTTGAGACAGTATGAACTAATGGTGAAGAATAGTACACTGAAATCAAACACGGATCTAGCAAGGAAAACTTCTTTGGGTAGCAATGTAAACTTGGGCAGTGGCATGATGAATTTGAGCAAAGAGAATTTGGCTGGTGCCGGTAGTAAAACACCTCAGCGTAAAGTTGTGTTGTCAGAAGATGAGTTGGTTGTAAAGAAAGATCATGGACCAAATATTGATTTGTTGCCTGTTCAAATTAATCCCGTGATGGCTTCGCCTACTCTTGAGATATCTCGCTTGATGACACCTCCGCCACCACTCACTGCACTATCTGCTACAATCAATTCAAATACGCCGTCTAAGTTGGGTACATTACCTCCTCTAACTAGAGAAGAAGCTAAAGATGAGGAAGAACAATCAAAAGATGGATATTCAGAGTCATTTGAAGAAATTTCGGAGGACATTGAAGAGCAACTGTCATCTGCTCATGGAAGCGACAACAATGAAGACTTCTAATAGATGGTATTGTCGATTCGAACATTTATCGCGCAGAGCTCCAGCTCAAGCGTCTACATGCTGCGAGATGGAGTGCGAATGCGCTTTCTTAAAGGTGGTAGATCTAGCTCGCTCTGAACCCTGCAATTTATGTTCCTTCTGTTCACATGAGTTGAAACAGAAAAAGTTTTGGGCGGTTAGAATCTGTAATTTAGATTGCTTAACTGCTTGGAACAGGGACATCAACGCTGCACGAAATATCAGACACGTTTTCTTGGATTTGAATGCAAATGGTGGTAAAAGACCGCTTGCGTTCTCCAGGAAGAATCGTGCATGATGTTTCGTCAGCTAACTGCAAAATTTAATTGGTGGTTAANTAGATCTAGCTCGCTCTGAACCCTGCAATTTATGTTCCTTCTGTTCACATGAGTTGAAACAGAAAAAGTTTTGGGCGGTTAGAATCTGTAATTCAGATTGCTTAACTGTTTGGAACAGGGACATTAACGCTGNATCTAGCTCGCTCTGAACCCTGCAATTTATGTTCCTTCTGTTCACATGAGTTGAAACAGAAAAAGTTTTGGGCGGTTAGAATCTGTAATTTAGATTGCTTAACTGCTTGGAACAGGGACATCAACGCTGCACGAAATATCAGACACGTTTTCTTGGATTTGAATGCAAATGGTGGTAAAAGACCGCTTGCGTTCTCCAGGAAGAATCGTGCATGATGTTTCGTCAGCTAACTGCAAAATTTAATTGGTGGTTAAGGACAGGTGAGTATGTTCGCATATTTACTTGTACAGTCTCCACCAGCGTAGCCGAGAAATCGGCGATTCGTGTAACGCTCTTCTCAGCAAGATTTGGTTTTATTTGAACTAATCCTGTAGCCAAGGGCCAGTTTTTCACAAAAAATTTGAACTATGCCAGTGCAGCCTTTTCGATAGCTTCAAGTTCAGCATCCTGTAATTGTTTCTCGCAATCATTCTTTGGCGGATAGACAGATGGAACAGGTTTTGAATCTGAAGAGCCGTCTTGTCCAGAACCAGGAGATGAAGTTGAAACGGGAGTAGCAGGAGGATAAACTTGAGTCGGAACAGAGGTCGTGGCAGGAGGATAAAATTGAGTCGGAACAGAGGTCGTGGCAGGATTAACAGATGAAACTGCGGGAGTTGAAGAAGGAGCAGAGGTTTGACATGTAACTGGAGTAGCATAGCTGTCGGTAGTTGAAACTGTTTTAGGAGTATCAGGATTGAGCGAAGCAGACTGAGTTGGAGCCACAGTGGAAGTAGGAACAAGTGGATACACAGTTGAAGAAGGTAGAACAGTCGAACTTTGCGGTAATACAGTAGAGCTGGAACCAGTATCATTAGATGGGAGAGTGTAAGGTTTTGGATTAGCAGAAATAGGATACGGCATCTTGATTCCAGAACCATCGCTTGCATTCTTTGCAGGAGCAGGAGCAGAACCGCCTAAAACATCCCTAATGATATCCATTAGGTTCTTTGGCAACTGGGTTCCAGATGGATTCTTCGTGGGTGGCATATTGTTTTTAGGTTTTCTTGGTTTCGTTCCACATGGCTCTTTCACAGTAGGAACACTGTACGGCAATTTGCCTGATGGAGGAACAGATGGTGGATTGACTGGGACTGGAAGAGCATTTTTTGGTGTAACAGCTGGCATAGTAGCAACGGTAGCATTTTGACCATTACCTGGGGCTGGTGCAGCTTTTGTGGCAACAGGAGCCGGAGCCGCATTAACCACATTTCCAGCAGCATCATACTTGATAACTTGCCATTTATCAAACTCCTTTACAGCCAAAGCGTTGAAGGTCAAAGCACCAGTTAAACCAGCTGGAACAGTAAAGACAAAGGAAGGATTAGTCTTTTCGTCGGAATTTGAATGAGAAATTGTGCTTCCTTGCGGATTACACGTTGACAGATGGTTGAACGATCCTGATGGCTTATCGAACACTCCAACAACATTTCCGCCTGAAGTAGCATATAGCAGCAATCCCTTCATTCTACCCCTGACGGTCACAGTGATCTTTTGCCCTGGTACCGCAGGCTTATCGACAGTTATACTGTAGCCTTGTGGACTGTTTCTTCCCGCCATCCCGTTCGTCATTGCTTGTTCATCGATTATACAAAACCCGCTTCTATTAGGGAACGCAAATACAGCAGAAGTCAGCAATAATGCTTTAATAAATACAAGCATTTCTTTAACGAAAAGAACAAGCTAGACATGGTGCTTCTTGGCTCCACAAAGTTGTTACACAATCGAAAAACGTTGTGTTTAAAATCAACCAATCAAAATGGTCCAGGCCCAAAGTTTGTTTCAGAGTGATCTCATTAGAAAAATAGTTTGGTCATGCTGGAGTAATGTATTTAGAATACGCAAACCGAATTTTTGATGAACTGCGAAAATTCTATTCCAACTGTAACCCTTAGGACCAAGGATACCTTCTAGATATGATTTCATAGACAACGGAACCAAATGCGTAAATATCCCCAGCTTTAAAAACGTGTGCGTTATCATTAAAACGGCTTCTTGACTTTTGTCTTTCAAATGTTTCCGGAGAAGCGTATGCGCAAGAAAGGCCTCTGATGTTTGTTACATTAAATCCATCAACAACATGGTCAAGTGATAGAATCTGCGTGATACCGAAGTCAGTCAGGACGCAGAAAACAAAACCATCCTCATCAACATCCAACAAAATATTTGCCGTTTTTATGTCAGAATGAGACAACTCATTTTGATGAAGTGATCTAATCCCACAGGCAATATCAGAGATAAAGTGGACAAAAACACTCTTGGTCATTACATTCTTTCGATGCTGAAGGAATTTATCCAACGAACCCATGGGATAATATTTCATGAGAATACAATGCGACCCTGTCTTGCAATATCCAATGAGTTTGGATATATTCTTGTAGCTTTGTAGCATCGCCATCACACTCAACTCTTGCTCAAATAGCCTGACTTGTTTTGGAGTAAGTTCTTGCGATTCATTGTTAGATTTAATCCTTTTAATAACCAATAAATTTCCAAACTTGCGAGTATTATCATCCAAAGCATCAGCCAGAAACACCTCACCGCCTCCTCCTTGTGAAAGTTTTGAGGTTATTCTGAAACTAGACTCTGGAACTTCCAAGTAAGCAGGAATAGAAAGAATATCCTGAGTGAGGGTGACCAAAGTTGATGAAGCCTGTGTTGTTGAGCTTATTAAAAGCGGAGCAGAGACAACAGAGTACAATCGTGAAGTGGAAGACAATGGTAACATAGATTGTGAATAGTAGCTTTTCCTTTTACGAAATTTCAAAAACCACACAGAAAATATCAATAAGACCATTAATACGAGTCCCGATATGCCA
>JALGPX010000161.1:17110-27141 GCA_023515795.1 Amoeboaphelidium occidentale | reverse complement strand
ATAAGCTTTGCCCGTTATACAGAGGATCTCTGAAGGATCAGCATAAGCTTCAAGATGTTGATGAAGATACTTCCGTTGTAAAATTAGGGCTGCAAAACGCATTATCAAGGAGCCTAGACTACGATCAGCGCGATAAGATCAAAAATGTATTATTTGACGCCGTGGATAGAGTTACCGAGATTTACTGTGAAGCTTCAAGATTCCTTAATGGTTATATCATTCACTGTATTGAGTCAAATTCTCCTGTGCCAAGTTTGGAGTACAACTCCAGCGTTGTTAATCGAATTTTTCAGGCTGTTTGTCGAAACAAACTCAGTTATCCTATGCAAAGAAAACAGGTTGCCTGTGAAAGTATTAATTATTATGCGGATAACATCTACGCATTATGTAGATCACCTTTGCTACCGTGGTGTGACGGCAGTGGAATTTCTAACATAATGCAAGATATCTCTAAACAGTATTGCGTTAATATAATGAATCACATTCAGGTTAATANATGGTTATATCATTCACTGTATTGAGTCAAATTCTCCTGTGCCAAGTTTGGAGTACAACTCCAGCGTTGTTAATCGAATTTTTCAGGCTGTTTTTCGAAAAAACCTCAGTAATCCTATGCAAAGAAAACAGGTTGCCTGTGAAGATATTAATTATTATGCGGATAACATCTACGCATTATGTAGATTGCCTTTGCTACCATGGTGTGACGTCAGTGGAATTTCTAACATAATGCAAGATATCTCTAAACAGTATTGCGTTAATATAATGAATCACATTCAGGTTAATATGTTCAGATTTACGAAGAATTTTGTAAGACATAAACTTATTCAATTGATGGATAATTTTGCTACACGAAAGAATATTAATTGTATTTTGAATTACATTATGTTGGAGCTTAGTAGGGACTCGGATAATTACCATGTGTATCGATTGCCATTAGAGGCTGTAATGTTTAGCAATGGGAAGAAGCCAACTCAAAGGTCCGAACAGGAGGTTTTCACGTTAATGTCTTTGGCTCTTACTGTTTGGAATGATACTAGAGAACTGTTGGAATGCAAACGTATTAGTCGAAAGGTGATTAAACCTTTGTTCTCAGATTATGTTGCTCCGTTATACAAATTGCTTCAGCACACTGTGAGTGTTAACAATGAGTATGCTTCTTCTGGAGAGAGACAGAGGCAAAGAAGAAGACGCCTACGGGCATTTACAATTGTTCCGCTCGCGTCTTACCAGCAGAAGCACATCCCGTTGGACACTGTGGGTCTGTACGAAATTATTAATTGCGCTGGCCTTAACGGTGATTTATGGAAAGGAAATCGTCAAGCCGCATTAAACGATGCAGTTTCAATCTGGAGTTCTGTTTTTGACTTCAATAAGCTTGAAACGCGCAACAGACGATTCGGATTTTATGTCACTACTAACCGTGTAGAGGTAGGAGTAAATATTCTCAAAGTTCGAAAGAAACACACTCTCACGGATCATGGATTTTCTTTTGATAACAAGTTTCAAAAACTGACTGTAAACCCGTCAACTCGGGTTTTTGGCCTCGATACTGGTAGAATAAGTCTGTATGNCGCGCAACAGACGATTCGGATTTTATGTCACTACTAACCGTGTAGAGGTAGGAGTAAATATTCTCAAAGTTCGAAAGAAAAACACTCTCACAGATCATGGAATTTCTTCTGATAACAAGTTTCAAAAACTGACTGTAAACCCGTCAACTCGGGTTTTTGGCCTCGATACTGGTAGAATAAGTCTGTATGTAGCGTATGGTGGAAACGATTACAAGGAAACTGACTTTGAATGCTCTAATGCAAGGTGGAGGGAAATCTCTGGGGCTCAGCATGGCCAACAGAAGAGAAGGAACTGGCATAGAAAAGATTCGCACTTGGTTTCAATGATGAATCTTGGGCCTTCACTTAAATGCTGCACCACCGAAGAATACAATGCATATCTACATCACTTACTTGATCTTCGCGATGATATACTTGGATTCTACAGAGATCCAAAGTGGCGGCGCCTTCGTTNGTTTCAAAAAATGACTGTAAACCCGTCAACTCGGGTTATTGGCCTCGATCCTGGTAGAAGAAGTTTGTATGTAGCGTATGGTGGAAACGATTACAAGGAAACTGTCTTCGAATGCTCTAATGCCAGGTGGAGGGAAATCTCTGGGGCTCAGCATGGCCAGCAGAAGAGAAAGAACTGGCGTAGAAACGATCCGCACTTGGTTTCAATGATGAATCTTGGGCCTTCACCTAAATGCTGCACCACCGAAGAATACAATGCATATCTACATCACTTACTTGATCTTCGCGATGATATACTTGGTTTCTAAAGAGATCCAAAGTGGCGGCGCCTTCGTTTTAAAACAAGAATCACAAGACAGAAGGCGTACGAAACATTGGCTCGAGAACTCACAGGTGGAGACAAGAAATGCATTATTGCTTATGGAAGTGGAGGCTTTAGTTCAACATCTAAAGGCCATGCGCCTACGCCCAACAAACATCTCTTTCTTGAGTTGAAAAAGAGATGCAAAGTCAGATTAGTTTCTGAGTACAGGACAAGCCAAGTTTGCTCCAACTGCTCAGCTCAATTACAACAAACGTAACACTGGGGACTCAAGAAATGTAATAACCAATCAGCTGAAGGCATACCGTATAACTTTCGCTGCTTGACTCTCTGGAATCGTGATTTAAATGCTGCAAGAAACATAAGATTCATGTTCTTATACAGGAACGCGAACAAAAATGAAATGCCAGATGAGTTTCGGAAGAAGAAAGAAGCTGAAACAAAATCCAATGAACAGGCAAACATTTCAGAAGCATGCAATTCAAATCAAGATTCCTCTCAGGCNAATGCGAACAAAAATGAAATGCCAGATGAGTTTCGGAAGAAGAAAGAAGGTGAAACAAAATCCAATGAACAGGCAAACATTTCAGAACCATGCAATTCAAATCAAGATTCCTCTCAGCCTCAAGCGGCAGATCGGGTTACGGCACAAGCGGAGGCGGCTGCCAAAACAAAAAAGACTGTTGCAATAACATACGATGGCGTTTGCCGGGTACCCGGCAAACGTCTAGTATCACAGTAACAAAAACTCAATCGCTTGGATTCAATATGAGAACAACCTCAAACGTTTCAGTAACTCAAACGATTTTTATTAAGAGATAAACGGTTAATTGTCTTGCTTACTAATAAATACAACTCTTGCTTTGCGAACTGAGCCTTTGCCCAACTTCATTGTACCTCCGGGCGACGAAAAGGAGATCTTGCTTAAATCAATAGGCTCATCTTCTTTGCGTAATTCTTGCTGAACCAATTTAGCAACAAACGCGCCATCGGCTTTTCCTAGTTTAATTGTATCACCTGAATTCTGCAGCGAAACAACCGATTTGGTTGAGGGATTTAGACTCAACTCCTCCAACTTCTTTGCAGCTGTTATTGGAGTATCAGATCCTTTAACACTTTTCAAAGAGTCAACAGACTTTACTGCTGGNNCACAAGCGGAGGCGGCTGCCAAAACAAAAAAGACTGTTGCAATAACATACGATGGCGTTTGCCGGGTACCCGGCAAACGTCTAGTATCACAGTAACAAAAACTCAATCGCTTGGATTCAATATGAGAACAACCTCAAACGTTTCAGTAACTCAAACGATTTTTATTAAGAGATAAACGGTTAATTGTCTTGCTTACTAATAAATACAACTCTTGCTTTGCGAACTGAGCCTTTGCCCAACTTCATTGTACCTCCGGGCGACGAAAAGGAGATCTTGCTTAAATCAATAGGCTCATCTTCTTTGCGTAATTCTTGCTGAACCAATTTAGCAACAAACGCGCCATCGGCTTTTCCTAGTTTAATTGTATCACCTGAATTCTGCAGCGAAACAACCGATTTGGTTGAGGGATTTAGACTCAACTCCTCCAACTTCTTTGCAGCTGTTATTGGAGTATCAGATCCTTTAAAACTTTTCAAAGAGTCAACAGACTTTACTGCTGGCGACTCTTGTTTTAGCTCCTTTAGATTCGCGAATAATGGCGATGTTTTTCTGCTTTCTGCTTCGATCTTTCCAAGTACTTGAGCCAAGTGTTCCGGTATTTTGAACTGAAAGAACTCCACTTTGTCGCATGGCGATATTTGTGAATAGAATTCAGATCTGATGTTAGCAACTAGTTTGGCTGGCGGTGTCGCGGTGTTTGTGGCATTCTTAAGCTTCCCAATAAATGATCTTAACGTGCTTAATTGATCTGCCAAGTTCTTGAAGCCATTCAAACAAGGTAAGGTTATCTTCTCGCCTGATCTTTCTCTTGCCTTTAAATACTGTGTGATAAACTCTGTGAAACAACCCATCTGATCAATTTCCAACTCTGACGATTTTAATAATACTCGCATGTACTCTGTTGGCAACTTAAAGAAGACAATCCGTTCTTTTGGTAGCACTAATCTATGGCATAATTCCGAAATCAAAAAGTTGATAATGCCTTGACTTGTCTTTCGTGTAATCATCGCATCATCAAAGTAATTCATGACAGTTTCAGTAGACTCCCTCTTTACCTCCGTCTTTAACGTGTGAAGTAATTCAGCCATGCCGAGGTCGAAAGCCATTGTTGCGACACTGAACTTGTTATCAAAAGACCAAGATCTTGCACCAGTGTACATGAACTTCACCAGAAAATTAAAAGCATTCCCACGATCAGGTATCGGTAAGCTTATGTAGGCTTGGTCTGATGAAGGTGCGTCCTTCAATGCGTTCTTGAAGTACTTTGAGTGCCGCGTTAGAACCTTTCGGTGGAGTTGATAGACACTTGATTGCGAGCCATCGGAACTTGCAGGAACAATGACTGTTACATCTGTCTCCCCCATATCCCTGATATAATGCGCAGTTGAAAATGTATTCGATTTAACTAGAGGTGAACCGGCTGACATTGCGTTGAAACTATCGCAGTGAGCCGAGCGAGTGACCAAAGTTCAGATTGGTGTGAGTCAGTTAGAGTACATAAAGAGATTGTATCATAATCTACGATGCGCTTCCAACAATTTCCCCATCTCGGTTCATAAATTCCGATAATGCAATCGGTCTACCGATGTTATTCTCGAAAACCTGTATTGAAATCTCTCAGAATCAACGAAACCGAGCATGGCACTGTAGTTTACGTCGTTGTGACCTCATCATTCTATTGATCATTGATCCTTACCTGTAACAACCCTCTTTGCAACCCGAGCAATGACCTTGACATCAGGTAACGCGTGATCTTCCAAGTTCTTTGCGTAAGGCATTGGCACATCTGCACCAGTGACACGAACAACAGGATGGTCCAAGTGATCGAATGCTTCACTTTCCATAATCTGTGCACAAATTTCTGAGCCTACACCAAACATTGGCCATCCACCTTCAACAGTGACCAAACGGTTTGTCTTCTTGACGCTCTTCTTAATTGTTTCAATATCCAAAGGTCTGATAGATCTCAAGTTGATAACCTCACATTCGATTCCTTCCTTTGCCAACTGTGCAGCAGCTTCTAAACAGAAACCAACTGGCCGTGAGTGTGAAACCAAAGTTACGTGCTTTCCTTCTCTTTCGACTTTTGCTTTACCCAAAGGCAACACAAAGTCATCCTTCAACACATTTTCACCAACAGAGAATGAAACACCATACATCAACTCATTCTCCAACACAACACACGGATTAGGGTCTCTGATGCACGCCTTTAGCAATCCCTTCGCATCTTCTGCAGACCAAGGAGACACAACCTTCAAACCAGGAACAGAACCGTACCACGCAGCAAAACACTGAGAATGCTGAGCAGCTACACCGGAAGCTGCACCATTAGGACCTCTGAACACGATGGGAATCGAAGCAACACCGCCAGACATGTAGCGAGTTTTTGCGGCAGAGTTAACAATCTGATCGATAGCTTGCATGCTAAAGTTCCATGTCATAAACTCACAGATGGGCTTTAATCCAGCCAAAGATGCACCAACAGCGATACCAGCAAAACCAGATTCTACGTAATTCTGTTTAGCACTTCAAAGCTACGAAGGCTTACCAGTAATTGGAGTATCAATCACTCTCTTATCGCCAAACTTATCCAAAAGGCCTTTAGAGACTTTATAAGCGCCATTGTACTGAGCAACTTCCTCGCCTAATAAAAACACTTTTGGATCCTTCAGCATTTCTTCCTCCATAGCCTGGTTAAGGGCTTCACGTACAGTGATCTATCAATGGCAAAAATTACGGAATATATTGCAATCTAAATCATACCTGAACTTCGCTTGATGCTGCAAAATTACGCTTAAGCACTCGCGTTAAAGGCGTTCTTATTTGTCTGATGGACATCATCGCTCTTCCAAATACGGGGACAATCGCTCAAATCAAAAGAAATTTTGGATCTTTTAGGCGAGCACTCTGCATGTTTTAATTGAGTGAGATCTCCTTTAAACTCTCTTTATTTTCCTGTGGTAACGTTGAATGATTTAAGAAATGTTTTTGTGTATGCTGAACCATTGGACTCCAGCGAAGGAACAACCCAGAAACGTAACACTCCATCATGAGGCAATTCAAAGGTGTTTAATCGCATGGTTCGTTCCAGAGTGAAGATTACATTAGTTCTAGACCATGTAAATTTCTTGTCTTTTGGTGATAATGAAGGAAAGTAGACTGAGATATTAGCAGGCGTGTATTGGAATCCATCATCAGAGGTCAAGTCCTTTCTGTCATCCAAAACAGTTTCAAGTTGATCATGAAACTTTGTGCTCATGCTCCATGCCTTTATGTAATCAAATGTGTTCAACTGTGGATAAATTAAAAGACACGGCCAAGACAATTCTCCACCAGTTGATACTTCAGGAAAATCACCATATAATTCCTGAGGTAATGGGAACAATGCACTATACAAACAAGAATTCGAAACAAACTTTGTTGCATTCCAAGGCTCTAACATACTCTTGTACAAAGTCGTTTCTTTAGCATCGCAGTTCATGGAGAATGACAAACCATGCTTCTTAACAAAATCTATAATCCCATCAGCCCTCTTTGTTTTAGAATCAGCAATATTCTGTTGTCGTTCCTCTTCTTTCTTTATCGCTTGCTTCTTGTCATTGAGAAGTTTCTGTAGAACATCGAATCCTTGTTCACCAGCCTTAACTCCCATTTCAATGCATTCTTGAGCTTCTTCGATTTTACCACAGCCGATACACGCCTTAGCACAACGGTACAGAGCTTTCAGGCGCAAAGCATCGTCTATCTGACTGCTCTTCTTCACAACACGCACACAATCGTTTAATGCTGAGCGATAATTCTGCATTTCCAAATGAACAGCGGCCCGGTTAAGAAGGACCTTGCATTCAAACGTAACATCCTTAACACCAACGCATAATGCCTTCGTGTAGAACTGAACAGCATCATGATACTTTTTCGTGTCCTTTTGCTTAAAGATCTCATCACCTTGCGCTTTGAAATTCTCAGCTGTCTCTTCTTCCGTGCCATTGTACACGAGCGACTGTAGTGCTTGAAGTGCTGGATTATTCTCGACATCTTCTGGTGATGGCATCTTGTTCATAAACAGAGGAACCTGCTGCATTTCCTCCTCCCAATTATCTTCTGTTAACGGTTGCCAGTCTTTACCTTTCGTGTTCTTCATCAATTCCAGCATATCAAAATCACCTTCCGCTTCAACTACAGCGTTTTGTTCTTTGTGTGTGGCATCAATCATCAGAGCGCAAAGTCAAAATCGAGATTCACAGACTTGGACTTGTTTCATAATCAAAACGTTATGACTAACAACTACTTCAACTTCATATCTAAGGCTCGGATCTTCACTAAAGCATCCATGATCATATTGGGTGTTCTTATGGTGGTCGATATTCTCTGGATTTCATTTCAAGTTGGATATGCTAGAGGTCTGATCATTGGTCAAGAAGATAGGGATATCAATGTTATTATGAACTTGACAGATTATAAGAGGTTTAACATATCATTCGGTAACGGAGCAGATGATACTGCACAAAGGAGCGATAACAGTTCAGATTATCAGCATCAAGATGTGTATGTTGAATCACTCAAGACTGTGATCAAAGTTCCAGTGGGAGACTCTTCCCGCAATGATGCCTTTTATAATAACAAAGAGCATGAGCTTTTGAAGCAAAGATTCTGGGATCATCAAGATTTGCTTGCAATGCATGTGTTTGATCGTAATTTGGGAGCATCAAAGTTGGAACCTAACTATAATTTCATACCCACTACACGAGATATGATGCTTAGGAGCATCAGGTTTCTAGACTCAGTTAAAGATGATCCTATTAAAAGGTCACAATATGCTTATGCGTGCTACTTCTCATTTAGAAAAGGATATGAAATGTATTTGGACGGTTTACTGAGTTTGGTGTATGCATGGAAAAGGCATCGATCTATGTTCCCGTTCATCGTGGTATCGCTTACACCAATGCCTTATGATATCGAAGTGCTTTTTACACGGCTGCATGTAACTGTCATTGTTGTGAAAGTTGAAGGTTTCATATTTAAGGATCGTAATGAACAAGTTGATCCATATTCAGTTTCATTTAATAAGTTAATACTATGGCATTTACCGCATTTTAAGAAGCTAGTCGTACTAGATGCTGATATTTTGATGCTCGATAATGTTGATGAACTGTTTGGATTACCAGAACTTTCAGCATCATTCAATGTTGATGAATGCTTTCTTCATGGTATGAACGCAGGTGTGATGGTAATTGAGCCGAACAAAGAAACATTCGATAAGTTGGCTACATACTTTCTCAAAGGTAAAAGCTGCATAAGTGGTAGCTTTAAATGGGCAGAACAAGAATTGCTGTCTTGTGTATATGCAGGAAAGAAGCAAGACGCGATCGGTTCATGGTATCAACTTCCTTATCCTTACGGTGGAAGGCCTCTGATATGCAAGTGTAAATACCCAACTAACGATACTTCATTACTAGACTTGAACTATTGGCGTTTACTTAGCTCAGACGCTCAAGAATTCAAACTGGTTCACTTTTACGGGGAAGAAAAGCCATGGAAGGTCTCACAGAAAGAAGCAATTTATAGAATGTCAAGTGACTGCATTTACAAGCTTTACATGGAGTTTTTTAGTCTGAGATCCGCTGTTCTCGAGCATCTTGGTTTCTACTCAGTCAACCACTTTCATAGATCAATAGGCTTAGAAGTAGAATATGACTGATATCATAAATAGGAAGGTATCTATGGCTATTCATACAAAATTTCATCTGACTTGATCGTCGCAAAGTCTGAATCAAAGCGCTTGTTTCAACTTTGAGACTTTGCAACATCTGGACAGAATGATATCAAATAAGGAGAACAAGTTTAAAAGAGAAAACCCTGAGAGGATCACCAATAAACAATCAAAGCTTCCACTCCCAAAGAAGGTATTGTGTTTTTAGAGATGATCCTGATGGTAGGCCACAAATATGCCAGACTTCAGTAAACTTAGAGCAGAATGGGAAGCAACTCAACAGAGAAAGAAAGAGAAACTTAAAAAATCTGTCACTGTCCCTCGGGAGTTTAAGTTTTCAAGAGTTGCTCCAGCAAAACCTTCAACAACAATATCGACCACTAAGGTCGCTGTTGAGAGTAAACCTCGTCAGAATATCAGAGATGATCAAAAGAATGCACAACCGGAATTCGTACCGAATGCAAAATCAATGAATGCGATATTATCAGGCGGCGAACATAATGATCAACCTCAGGAAGGTCGAAGGAGTTTAGGAGTTGCTTTGAAACGAGACAAAGCAGCGCCAATGTCGAAATTAGAACGAAGACTCACATGTCACTTTGCCAAAAAGAATGACAATTCGTCGCATGCTTCGGGTAGAAATACTGAAAGATCATCATCTACGGTGAATGCTCCTGGTGCGGATGATATCGCAACTCGAGCAGGATTAGCGATCAAAGAAGCAACAACGCCTCTCCGAAAAAAGACGCAGGCGGTACAGCCTGAAGAAAACAGTGGTGATCATATTTGGCTCGAGATTCTGGCAAAGAAGCTAGCTACTCAGAAA